>JAUZND010002979.1:0-12526 GCA_034780555.1 Coelogynopora nodosa
TCTACATGACTAAGAGGTATAACCTCGAAAATTTGTAGTAATAAAATTACATCACATCTGCAGCAAGTGCTTATTTTCTCTTATTTAAAATGTTGTGTATAAGACAGAGTTTGCATTAGTATAAAAAAATATTTAAAAATTTGGAAAAAAAAGTTCTAATATAAATTATAATTTTTTAATTTTTGAGTTTATGTTCTGTCAATGTTCTGTCAATCAGCACACATTTTAAATAGTATGAATATAGTTAAATATATATATATAATATATATGAAATTTTAAAAATGGTATTGACGGCTTGTTAGATCACCTTTAATATCACCAAAATTGTCAATTGAATGGATGAATTTTCGGATTGTTAAGTATATCCTGCCATATAGTCGTCCATAGTTGAAAAATGTGAAAAATATTTTTTTCATTTTATTTTTTCTTAAATCATATAAGTTTACTGCTGACAACTCTTCGTTTGATGAGGCAATATGCCATATAATGGCATCTTCCCTAATATCTGAAGATTGTGGGACATTTATATACAAACAAATATGAACATTTAGTTTAATTAAATAATTTATACATTTGTAACCACCATCTACTTTACATTTCTTCCAAAAATTTGTTTATTTATTTGTTTCCAGATACTTTAATATTTAATGACTATATAACTAATTAGGTATAATAGTCAGGGTAGAAAATAATAATGAAATGAATGACTATACAGCTTGATTCTCAAACTTTTAAAACGTTTCTGGTTTAAAGTCAATGACACCTACAACCTCTTATATGAGAGTTTTACAAATTAATAAAATGTTGATAAAAGTTTCATAATTATCGTGTTTTAACTCATTAAAACTATTCGAAAGAAACGTGTTTAATTATATTATTTATTGTAATATAGTAAAATATTACATACAATTTAGGTATAAGTTATAAAATTAAATTAAATAACAAGATACAATTAAATTATTACACGTTAAAAAATAATTAATTTCATATGTAAGTAAAAGATGCAAAAGAAACAGTGAAAGAACAACTATGTGAATTATGCAGTAAGTATTCACGTCCTTTCATATTTTTAATGTCTTAAATGTATCACAAACAAATAATACACACACATATCCATTTTGTAGTTAAAATTATATTGAACTGAAAATAAAAACACGAATAGCCCTAGTAGTAATAAAACCGTACGTCAGCCAATCGTCTACAACTAGACATATACGGTAGATGGGAAGCTCTAAAAATGTCGTTGCGTTGTTCCTAGTTTTAATAGGCAATGACGGTGTGCATGTAGTACATGTCCTAGCGATTACCACCGAAATCCATCGCCATTCTGTTACATAAGTTCTGCTATATTGACTATATAGAGATATCTTGTGGAAGCGTTATTACTTCCTCTAGTATTAAATTTAGCTATATGACGCCCAGTATAATGATGAAAAATATGCTATACACCAGCGCTAACTATTCGTGGGAACAGAATTAATGTGCGAATGGGTTATTTGCCTGTGAAGAACGTGTAATATTTTTTTACTTTTTATATATCCATTTCATGAAATCTGTAAATAATGTTTAACATATCAATATAGTTATACGCAATGAGTTTCAAAAAATGTAATTACATTCGTAATATATTAAAAATGCGTTATAAACTTGCACAACATTGTATACTCTCCTGTAGAGTTGAACCAATTTTTTCGCCACTTGATTTTTTTATTTAATTTTTGTGACAACGGGTATAAGGGGCATATCTTTAGTCGGCCCAAAACGGGCAAAATTATCCCCATACTTTCTCTGCTGTAATTAAATATCAAATTCTTTGTTTTCACAATCGTTTCTGCTTCAAAAAAAATATTTACGTAGCTCTTTATTTTTATTTAAAACCTTTCTTTCACCATGTTTTAAGCATCGTTTTTACGTTACGTTTTTTCTTAAATATTATTGCCTTTCTTGTTTAGGTTTTTAAACCATTCCCCTTGTTTTTGGATTAACTTCTACTATTTATTCTTATTTTTATCATTTTATTTTTTTGCATTGATTCTTTCATTACTTGCTCTTTAATCAAAATATGTTATCTTATTGAATGTTGTAGTTGTGGTCCGTTTTATAGAAATGTTACCAATATTTTCCTTCAAAATCACATTTATTTTTATATCTATTAACGATTTTCTAAACAAAATTCAGCATCACTTATTTTCAATTTTTCCTTTAATTACTATTTGTTTAATATTATGGCATTCAGACATTACAACCAAATTAGTCCCATATTTCCACTATCAAATATACTATAGGCAATGGATCACCCGTCTTAACACCCTGCTCAATATACCCCTCTAAATTGTAATTCTCTTCTTAATGAAGTCATTAAATTTAATTATTACGTTATACACCAATTCTATGTCACCTTCCCGTTTAGTCCCTGCAGCCGCCTTCCTTTTTATACATCTCAATAATTGTTTATGACATTTTTGTTTAGTTTATTGGTTTTCCACTTGTTTTCGTATTTGGCTATTTATACTTTTATTATTTTTATTGTTTCTTCAAATGTATTGATTGTAAATTATTTATATTACATATTTTAATAATTTTAATCAAGCTATTACAATTAGCTAATTTTTAAAACTTTGTATTTATAAAATTATGTTATTGTTAAGATCCATTTCTTATTTCTTATGATGAAACATTATAGATGAATGAAGTCAAGATTTTTATATTATGAATACATTATTTCATTACCCATTTTCGTTATATGTTGTTGTGTATCAGCGGACGCTTTCTTTTATTACGAACATGTTGGGTCAGAGCCAGACTGAGAAAAACATTATAGAAATAAAATAATTTAAGTCCGTTTTTGTTATGGAGCCGCCATAGGACCCTCTGCTACGTGTTTAATCAATTTTACCAGATGCAACCGTCTCATTTGTTATAGCAGCAACTGAACTATTTAATTGTAGAAAATATGTAAACTTGAAAATTACGTAAAATATCTTAAAATCCTACATTTGAACCGCTTATTGTTGTACTATTTAGTAAAATCAATATAATATCCATTAGTAATTAAATAAAAGTCCCCTTACACACAAGCCAAATAATACATAAATCGTGTAAATAAATAATATATTATAATAAAATTATATAATGTGGAGCGCTTTCGCCTAAAAGGTTGTATTATCAGGAATAAATCAATATGCAATAATTTGTTTTTTAATAAAAAAAATTTTTTTTAATAATAACATCAAAAAAATAACTCTAGCAAATAAACATAAATAAAAAAAATCAAATATCATATAAATCTATTTAATCAATATTTCTAAGAAAAGAGAAAAAAATTATTAATTGAATAAGTGAAAAAACGAGAAAATAAGTGGACAACAATTAACCAACTAAACAATTATTGTCTTAAATATTAATAATGGTTTAACGAAGTAAGACGCCAGGGGCAAAAAAGGCTTTTAAAATTGGTAGAAGAGGTAAAAAATGGAATAATAAAAATATCAAAACAGAAAGAGTAAAAATATTTGAAAGAAAGAGCTAAACTATGTAGTATTAAAAGGAGAAAAAATAGTAAATAAATGTAAAGACTGCGATTTAATAGGAGAAAAGATTTGAAATTAAAGAAGAATCTTTATTAATTTGCTTTTGAAGCGGGAACAAAAGATAGTGAATAGCGAGAAGTTGTGGTATGAATAGAAACGGAATAAATATTTTCAATTATAAGTTACTTATTTGATTAATGAACTGCATTGACACGTTTAAACCACGTATTGTTGTATTTTATAGTAACATAAATATGATGTGGTCTATTAGTACAAATTAGTACAAATATGCAATATTATTTGGATGACAGGAAATCAAAATAATCCATTTACTGATCCTTACACTAGCCTGTAATAATAAAACTATTAAAAAAAATTAATTACGGAAAACATTAATGGATGTAATCGTTTTTTATTCATATGAGTTTATTAATAATACAGTTAACGTATGTTTTATAGATTTTAGAATAAATTACTTACAAAATATGGAAAGAAATATTTTTATCACAAGGAACCTTAATATTATTAAAAAAATTGTCATAATAAAATAATGAAATTATAAAATATAATAATATTATCAAAATAATTAGAAATGTGATGGCAAGTACGACAAACACTAGAAGTTTTAAAATTATCCATAAAAAACACTAGTAAATTTCAGTTGAAAACTAACCAGAGAAAGATACGCTTCATGAATATTTCATTGGAAGTTATTTTGATGATTTGTTCATATATATATAAATGTTTGTAAATAGTGTTATATATTATAAATATTTCTCTTAAACGATACTATACACGACATAGTTATAATTATCTATTATCTACTATGTACGGCCAACCTAACTATAATGACCCCGGAAAGTTGAAGTATTCTAACAGGCATTTAATAGTGAACATATGCTGCAACTGTGCTGCAGCGCAAGTGTTCTCTTAACATATTGATCAGCTGGTAAAATGTGTTAACCCACTAGAAATATTTTCGTAACGAGTTTGCTGCACCGGCAGTCTTTCATGGCTGCTTGTTTGTTTCTGAAACGGTAAAAAAATAATTAGGGATAACGAGTTGGCCTCACTGCGGTCCTAATTCCCGCGCTTTTCTCCTAGAAACCACATTTTGTCGAAACAATTTGCTTCTGTAAACACTAATTTAACAATAACGAATAATTGCTTTTGTAGATGCACTATATGCACTATACACCATACTAAAAGAGTTTTATTGAATAGGAACTGATATCATTTTGGTGTTAACAGATAGTTATTATCATTTAAATTTGTTTATATACAATGTACAACATGTTACAACAAGTGAAATAGTAAACGCAATATTGTAATGCTTAAATACCACTTAAAAATATATATATATCTACTCGTACATACATAACCATAACATTATAATTTCTAATAAAATGTTGAAACGGGAACGGAAAATAGTAGAATTCATTCCATATAGCAATTTGTGTATTTTTTAATGGAATGTAAACTTAAAACAGACATACCCGAACGCTTTAAATTAAAAAATATATATTTATGTGATGTTTATTACTATTATGGGAACAATTCATATATATTTATGGGATTTCTAAGTTATCCCATTTTGGTAAATGAAAATAATTAAAACATAAAAATCATCCATGTGTAACCTGAAAATTATAATTGTCAATTGAATTAGCACAATTGTTACAAATATTTCAGAAAAATATATGGTTTTGGTTTCGCTTATTGAAAATTAACTAATTTAATTGCTGAAATTAAATTAGAATTATATACTTTTATAACAATGAATTCAATAGTAAGACAAACAAAAAATCTCATTATAAATTCTACTTTCAAATATGCAGAAATTTTTTAATTTCTTATTAACTGCCTAAAAATACTTTTTGCCAAAATCGTTTCCATATACCCATTCTATATATTAATCTCTGACGACATACAATCGTGAAAACTAATCTGCATAAAAACTTATTTTTTTAAAAAAAGGTCAACTCGTTAACTGCTGCAGCACTGCGTCCGGTTGACCGACCACGTCAAACTCGTGACACACAGCAACAATGTGTGACTTCTATATTTGTTGAGAAAATATTTGAGTTTACTTTTTGTTCTCTCTTCTAGATTCGTTAAAAATATAAAGAAAATGCAAATTAATCACACCTGTCAACGGTGGGGATTGACCTTATTTCTTCACGTGTTTCCACTCCAGTTCCTGGATAGTTATCGATCCTGGTTGGAGCCCCACTTTAATGTTATTATTGGAATTGGAATCTGTACTATTAAATTGTATATTATTTAAACATTGGAACATTGAAAGACATTGACAATTTATTAAATAACATAAAAAACCTAATCACTAAAAAAATTACGTATGAAACTGTTATAGACTTTTAGGAGAATACTTGTTATGCTCCTCAGCATTGGAATAATGTGTCCACTTGTGACATACTATGTTTTCAAGATTTTTAACTTTTGTGGACGTTAGAGTAGAAGCAAATATTGTGTTTGGAGATAACTGTCTTAACTGTTACCAGTAAATGCGAAGATGCTGAGTGTTATTTGTGTTCTTTATTCTAGTGGTCTTTGGTTATTTTATTATGAGTATTAAAATGAACATTCGTTTTTACCATCGGAAATATTTTAAAATGTACAACACAAATTTGTGTTATGCAGTACATCATATTTATAATTATTCTATCACTTTTTAATTAAAACAAATGAAAAAATTATGGATAGATAGCACAGATAAATATTATTAAAAAAATAATTGTAATAATCGTTCTTACAATCAGAAAGCATTATACAGTCATCTGGTTAGAAATTGTCAGAATAATTTATTATAATAATCTAAATAATCTTGAAAATTTATTACAGGTTAAATTGAGAAGCCATCTATATTTCTCATCCATATAATTTGCAAACCTTTGATGGTTGGCAAATCTATTTTAATATTTGGCTACAACCAATACAAGATATTGTTCATATTTAAAGTAGACATCATTATATAAATGTGGGTTTTTTATTTGTCTAGATATACTATTAACAACAATAAATATATAAAATATTTCCATAAAATGTAATATCCTTAGGCTGAGAATATATAATTTATAGACATGCAGATATTAGGCAAATAAACTTTTTTTTATTATTTCACGAAGTGAGGTTAGCATTACTGTAGTATAATCTTAAAGGATAATGCGAAACTAATTTAAGTATCAATATGGAAAATACAAGATGATGCGATGTACAATCAATCAAAATGTGACTATTTATATTTTGAAATTAATAGCCATGCAGATATTCAAGTTATACTCTTATATTTCACATATAAATTGTCAACATCGCTTCGTGCTATATGTCAAATGTCGTGATAAAACACAATGAGTAATTATTTTGTTTTCAATCAAATTATATTATTTATATAAATATCAACCTTAATTTTGCTATGTTTCAGTGATGAACTAAATCAAACGTGTTGGAAATAGAGTTGGCCATACTTAAATTTAAAAAAACAGTCATATTTATCATGATATGGGCTTTTTTTGCTTTATTTCTGGAAGATTCCTCATTAGGTGTGTTTAATTATATTCTAGTGTCAACAGTAAAGTTAATAATACTATCATAAAACCAGTGAATAATAAAGTTCATCTATTCAGTAAAAGTGTTAATATTTAGCCGGCCGCTAATTGCTCTATAGTGCGCACATCAATAAATGTGGAATAAAATAAGAAATGATCCACTTAATATAACATTACGAAATAAAATAAATATTAATATACCACACTGATGAAATAAATAATAATATACCGCACTGATAAAATAATTAATAATATACCGCACTAATAAATATAAATATTAGTATACCGCATTGATAAATATAAATATTTGTATACCGCAGTGATAAATATAAATATTAATATACCGCACTTATAAATATAAAAATTAATATACCGCACTAATAAATATAAATATTAATATACCACAATGATGAAATAAATATTAATATACCGCATTGATAAATATAAAAATTAATATACCGCACTGATTAAAATAAATGTTATATTTATTTATTCTTATTGATCCTGTTTTTTAAATTGTTTCATAATTAATGTATCCATCTTACATATTGTTCATTTATTTCTATGTTGAACTAAGATTTAATTATTTAAATAGCTAAATTACTTATTACAACTATTTAGATATAATTGAAGATTTATTAAAAGTACGTAAATTACATTATTTAATATATGAAAACTTTTTTAACCATAGACAATGCTCTTAAAGCCTATTATCATATGTATTGTTCAAAACCATACACAATTATTTAGCATAAAAATTTTTTATACATAACAAAATGAATAAAAGATGCTTTTGCTACAATTGATATAATTATAAGGCCACAATATATATCATAATTATCCAAGTTAATAAATAGTTATTATAAAGTTAATAAATAAATACCTAAGGGATCAAATGGTAACAGCAATGATTTGAATGACAACAAGCACCCCGGCCTGTCAGATCAAAAAAGACTAAAAAATATAAAATTGTCTCCGAAAGTTAGAAGTTTAGGAGTTTAAAAGCAGGAGCAAAATAGTCTGTCGTCTTTCCTGTCATTAAATCCTCAAATTAAATATTTAAATTAAGTAATATACGTACAAATGACGTAGTTCTGGTCCTTTGTGTTACATATATTATAATACGTACAATACTTATAATATGTTAATTATATTACAAAAAAGTTTAATGAATTTTACTTTTGATAAGTAAACTCTTTATTCTAGACTTGCCATAATTATACACATAACTAAATACTAAACTAAACAATACACTATATTCGAATATTTCAATTTACTGTCATGGGCTACTTGATTGTCAACTTTAGGAAAAATTAATAAAAACAAATTATTGTTGTAAAAATTGTGTAATACAGTTCCATATAATATGATTATAACTTATATTCTATGTACGACTATAGTATTATGGCATAGTTCTAAATCTATCTTAGTGTATGAATAAGTTCGGATATTTAAACGAGAATAAAAACCAAATATAGTTATAGAGTCGACACTATCATAAATATAACTAAGTTGTTTATTTCATTTTATAGATATGTCAAACTGAGTGAGATAACGGTACCTCACACGTATAATGCAAAATTAATGTAATTCGTAAGCGTGTCTATATTTTTAGAGTAGACGGAATGGCTTAGGATGGAGTAAATGTATTAAAATATATAAGTATGAAGGAGTGTATGTGTGGAGATTATTTACAAAAGGAAACGTTAATGTTTGCGCAATAAGAAGAATTATTAATTGACCAACATAATTTAGACACTATAATATATACCTATATATATATTTTTAGATAATTAAATAATGGATTTGTATTGATCTACACAAAGGCGTGTGATATCTAACTTATATATATATATCAATACGATCCATAGGATTACACACAGCCACTTGAATTTCAAATAATATTTTTTATTAATACAACAGAAATTTGAAGTACCAAAATGAAAGTTTAACGTGATAATTTATCAATACATATTTAAAAATAATTATTTGAATGCACATTTTATTTTCTAAATTTCAATTTTGTACATTATAATTTAGAAAATTATATAAATGTCGACATTTTCACCTAAAGAGTAAAAGATCATATCTGTTGTCCCTTTTACAGGAAAAATCCACATTAATATCAGTTACAGTTACGCGCATATTCTGGTTCACGGTAAGACACAGTTTTTTATTTATCATTTTTTATAACTTTTTCGTTTACTTAATGCTTACTGGGCATTAATCAATTTGATTGGAAAATAATAATTTTAAAAATGTGCCCCTTATATTTCACGAACTTTTAGATGTTTTTAATATCAGTTATGCTTTGATTTTTATAATGTATTATCTCTTTCAGTATACGAAAAATACTGTATAAATACTCATCTGTTAAAATTGAATCAGAAATATTTTTTTATGTTACGTTTAATCAATTTACATTACTTATTATCACCTCGATAAAGGAAATGTCTCACATAAAGGAAGCAAGTAACAGTTACATGTACCTAACAAACATTTCATACGAAATACAAACAAATTATTGTTTTATATATGCTAAATTCTGATTTAGTTAGTCTGTTAGCTATGTTTATCCCATAAATAACATTATAATCAAAATTGGTTCATTTTCCTATTTCAAAAACTGCAAACGTTATTTATAGCACTTATGGAAAACCGCCCATTTAATAAACGACTTCAAAAGTTAAAATGTAATTTATCAAGAACACTGTTATATAAATTAGTTTAAAATTATCATTAATTAATTATTAACATTATTAGCATTAATATTCTGACAATAGAGTACAATAGTCGTTTGTAAACATATATATAATTCAGATAAATTAAAAAATTACAGTTAACAAATAAAAGTCATCACAGAATTTTGGTACAATTAATTTATAAACATCCTTGCTTTCTCCACCTTGTTCCTTATCGAATCATACTTTAAATACAAATAACTAATTCCGAACTAAAGTTTCTATGGTTATATAATTAATACAAATATAAATGAAATCATGACAGTATCAAAGTACTACAAGTATTTGTAATTTTTGGCATATACATGACATAACCATAGAAACAAGTATATATCCTTAATTTTCACCAAAACCAATTTTTCAAGAAGATATTTGCTGTGTAAATTATACCAAATTTGTCATTACATTTTATATGGAGTGAAACAACTATTTATAATTAGTTTCTATGTGTATGACATATCTTTTGCAGCAGTGTTTAATCTAAATTTTATACTAGAATGTTTGTAATCTATATCTCATTAAATGTGACATATATGATCTATATAGCGGTTTTATGTGGAAATGTATTATTTTAATTAAGTCTGCATTCATTTTTAAAGTTTATCATTGTAATTGTCTGTTTTTTTATTGTTTTCGTGAACAGTTTATAAAAAAATGTGCAGATCTCACCGAAAATATTATAAAACAAATCCTACATAGAAATTATATTTTAACTTTAATTTTGAACATATATCACTTATTGTGTTTTGAACAGGCAACTAGTCTCTATTTTCTAATTGTAAACATCGCTACATACAATAGCTTCCTTGGATTATTTATGTTTCTTTAATAAATAAATATTGCTATACATTTTGTTATTTTTATTAACGATAAACAAAACAAAGCATAACTAAAAAAAAATGTTTTAGTTATCTTC
The DNA here is from genome assembly GCA_034780555.1 of Coelogynopora nodosa. NCBI lineage: Eukaryota > Metazoa > Platyhelminthes > Proseriata > Coelogynoporidae > Coelogynopora > Coelogynopora nodosa. Next base: position 10,754 of record JAUZND010002979.1, read on the forward strand.
GTCTATACAGATATTCCTTTATAATGTATATTAAAAAGTTAAGTTTATTTTTTTAATATTATTTGTTGAGGGAAACGAAGTACATTTCTACTTAAAGTAATATTAAAAAGTATTGAATGTATATTTACAAAGGAGACTTACATTTTAGAATTAAATTCCATGTTTAGAGGCAGATAAAAGCTAAATAAATGTTGCAATGATTTATTGAAAATAATATATAATATTTCTTATATATGTATTACAATGTAAACTATTAAAATAATCATTAATATAAATTATAATATAAAAGATTTATAAAATAAAAATGAATCATTAAATAATGATCATTCTACAAATAGCTGAACTATAATATAAAATTTTCTGCTGACAAAGTTTTAGTGGTGTTACTTCAATTTTATCTTAAATGAAATGTCTTAATCATTCTTTTTACATCAATTTTATGTACATTATTTTTAACTATAAATGATTTCAGTGATTGAAGCCCGTTCCTTACGTTCAATGACCGCTCCTACCTGTAACCCCTATCTTCGGGTATGTGTATTCCTTTCTTTAAGAAAGAAGTTGAATTGCTATTCATAATATATTTGTATAACCAGAATACGTATATATGCCATTTTATTTTGTTTTAATTTCAATTTAATTTTGTTACTCTAAAAATAATTGTTTAAAGTTTTCTATCCTATCAATTAGAGAACGCAACATAGCCTACAAGTTACAAAAGTATGTGTAAACGACGCAATACATACATCTTATATTTACAGTAAAGCATACAGCTTATGAAAGAGTCAATAATACCAGATTCTGTAGACAAGTTTAACAGAATCATTAAAATAGAAACAGGCCATTTTAATACGACAAACTTAATCAAGAAAAATTAATTCAATTAAATAGTAAAAGTTCTTCAATTTTACACCCAAATTCGTAATTGTTCGGTTTTTGTAATATTAAAGAAACATATTTATCTGAGATAAGCCAGGTATGACATATTTAAACATATTCACCTGAGATAAGCCAGGTGACCTAGTTAAACATATACACCTGAGATAAGCCAGGTGATCTAGTTAAACATATTTATCAGAGATAAGCAGGTATGACCTACATTGTGGTTAAACATATTCACCTGAGATAAGCCAGGTATGACATATTTAAACATATTTATCTGAGAAAAGCCAGGTAAGACATATTTAAACATATTCCCCTGAGTTAAGCCAGGTATGACACATTTTAACATATTTATCCGAGAAAAACCAGGTAGATGCAACGGGCATTTATTAATATTTAATTATCCATTTTTGTTTCTATTTAATTTTATTACTAACTACACAAATTTAATAAGAATGAATAGTTTATTTAGTTCATTTTATATTTTTATCATATTAATTAATAATAATATTTAATTTATAATAAGGAATTAATAATTGAAATAAAAAATTAAAACAATGAACATTATTTCAAAATAGTTAGTCACACCAAACATGACACGAATAAACATGTTTTGGTGTAAAAATGATAAATTAATTATTTATATTAGATAAAGTCTATAATTGCTTATTTGTGAGGAAATACACAATAATCAAATAATCAATAATAAATTTGTTAATCATAAAATAAATATTATAAAAAAAATAATCCATTATTGAATTTAAATTGTTGAAAGCAACTTTGAAACTCTCCAACATCTGCCGTGTGTATTAACCTGTTAAGCTTGGTTTCCACTCCGCCGGTAAACCACCGCCGTAGTACGCCGTAGGTACGGCGTATGGCTTGGTTTCC
>JAUZND010002980.1:0-12526 GCA_034780555.1 Coelogynopora nodosa
TCTACTGCGTATTTTTTTGAATATATTTTTATTTGCGCTAGTTACATTAAGCATAATCTAATTAATATAACGATATTTATTTTGCTTATTTAAATTAATTTTAGTATTTCTTCAAATCCCTCATGTAGATGTCGTCAACTGTAAAAATTTTGCATAAAAATACCGTGATTTTGTTTCATTGTACTGGAAACTTGAACAGCGTATTCCTTCATCCTGTGAGCGCACCAGATATAAAATAAAGAGGAAAATTTCCGAAATATACATTGGTGAAAATGATTTTACCATGATTTTGTTTTTTTTCAAAAATTTTAAATAAAAAAGTATTTGAAATGCTCATAAAATAGTAAATTTAAAAAGAAATTTTTATAAACCAGTTTTTTTTAAAAAAACCAGTTTCAAAAATTGTAGTTAAAATTCAAAATTAATGCATTTTTAAAAATAATAAAAATTTTTTTTTATAATAATGTATAATTTCCCATTAATTTTTATTGGTCGATTTTAAATATATTTGTTTTTCAAAATTTTTGCCAAAAATCATTTTTATTCGTTTTAATAATAATAATTGGACTCACATTACACAATACGTCAAGTTTATAGTTTAATTTTTCAAACCATTATAAACTGTTTAGTTTTATCTCAACTTGGGAGTACCAAGTTGGCCAAAAAACGTGTTGATAAATTTAACGTTTACTAAACAGTTTACCTACATAATAATAAAAATTAATAACCTAAATTTCTACGTTTAGTTTACAAATTATTATGCCATCTTTACCATTATAATCATAATAGTAGTTTTTTATGTCGATAATTATATTTTTTAAACTGTACTTTTCAATGAGAAGTTCTCATTGAGGCCTCATAAGCCAAGATTTGGCCTTAGTGCACTGTAGTAGGGCTAATATTTTTTAGAAGTGAATGTTCCCAAAATTTATGAGGTCGATCGATGATTCAGTCATTTTAATAAATGTTACGTTAAGATAGGTCATAATTCGGGTTGTGGATTTTTTCGAAAGGTAATTTTTATTTTTGTACTTTATTTATTAAAATTTTATTGTGATTAATTTATATATAAAAAAATTAAATGTATGAATATAAAATTAAACAGTTTTTTAAAAAATATGTAAACATTTAAATATTTAAAAAGTTATTTTCATTATTATGAATAAAAATTGTATTTATAATTTTAAATTTTTTATTTTCCTGGGTCAATCAATAATTACTCTAGATTCTAAGTGTATAAAAATTAATTCACATAATTTATTTTATAAACAAAATCTCGGTCATTTTTAATATTCTCATGAGACTAGTTATCAACTCACGAGCTCAGTATTCAATATTTCCAACATTATAAAACCTGTTGTGAAATATCAAATTGGACTACACTACTGTCCTAAAAAAATTATTTTCAATTTCATCCGAGGATTATTAAATTGTGTACTATATAAAACTATTTGTGTCAGATATTGCTCCAGTTATCCCAAGTCAATACATGGCTGTTGTAAATTTAAAACCTTCAAAATTAAAATGATGTCGACAAAAAATAAATCAATATTGGTATTTATATAAAATAAAATAAAAGACATATATTTTTTTACTTTCGCTCATTGTATAAAATTTTATATATAATAAAATTGTACAAACATGTTTTAAATTTAAATATACATGTTTACCTACTCAACTTTCTTCAATCTCAAATTTATAGAAATTAAAGATGCAGAAAAGAAGATTTGAGATTCGACAAAATTCGGAAATTTACGAGCAAGAGTAACGTTTTATTTTAAAATGTCTAAAATTGGAAATTAAAATTAAAATTTTATATATAAATTAATAATTTTAATAAAACATTTTAGTCCTCCTCCATATGACTCTGAAATTGAGGAAAAAAAGTGTCCACATGAAACGAACAAATCGGGGAAGAAAACTGCCCAGAGAAGTAATTACTGAGATTTTTTTTTAATATTCAACCTAGTTGGCGCTACATTAGCTTGGCTGTTTTTCTTCCCCGTCATGTGCTGTTGTTGGTTGGTGCGAGAACCTCACATTGACGAACAAGATATTCGAGATGATCCTTGCTATCCTTGTTTCACATGACACGATTTTAAGAAAAAGAACCAAATACAATCAATTAAATTATCGCATGAATCTTTTTATAATGCATCTTAATGATTAATTCTGGCGACAATCGATTGGAATCATTGGAATCTCTTGATTGAAATCAAATTAAAATTTTCAATCACGTGTAAATAGTTTGAAATAAACTTTAGTACATTGATTACTATGGATTTTAAAATATTTTTAATTAAAAGTAAAGTTTATTGAAATATTTTACGCACACGTGTGTAATTTTGCAATATAAATTTATTGAAATTTTTATAAAATTATATAATTTTATATTTTTTAATATATAATGTCGATACAAATCCCCGAAACAAGTCACGATGATATATTTACGATACCTGTGAGTTGACATTTTTTTTTGAAAATATTTTTATAGTCATTTTATTATATTTTATATTTATTATTGTTATCAAGTCGAATTGCATAAACAAAAGAAAAGTACTTTCCATGAGTTCTAGAGGCATTTCTGGAAGATATCGCCATTTTATGAAGGATCTAGAAACTTTATGTCCCCACATGATACATGGTAATGCATTTTAGTTGAATTTTAATTTTTTATTCAAACATTTTCAATTTTAAACAAATGATATCATTAATTTCGTGAAATTGTGAGTTTTTATTAAAACTTTTTCAATTTTAAACACATTTGCAGGGATGATGTAAAAACTGTTAACAGTTAAAATTTGCTGGTACTTTTAACAGTGCAACTGGTTATTGGTACCAACTGTTAATACCAGCACATAAAAAAATAAATACAATAAAGTTATCTTGTTAATAATAAAGTTATTTTTAAATTTAACACGTTCAGAAATATAATTTATGGATTACTCGAATCTTTTTCAAACAGCCGTCAATGGTAAGAGAAAATGTAACCATTGTACAAGTGAATTAAAATATATCACATCTACAAAGCATGCATCATCTCTAAGAAACCACGTCAAATCTAAACATCCTGAATTGTTAATAGAACCTCCTGTAAAGAAGAAAATTTCAGAGTTCTATTCTCCATATGGATCGGAAGGAAATCTACCCCCCACTCCCTTTTATGGATAGAATAATTATTACTATATGTTGCGCAAAACACTGTTTTCCTTTTGATATAACAGAAGACAAATATATCCAGTGGTGTTTTGGAATAACGGGAATATCTAGAATTGCCATTAAGGAGAAAATAATGAACTTATCTAATACAGTGCACTGTTAAAGGGGCAGCGTGTTTCATTGGCAATAGACGGATGGACAAACAAAATAACAAAAAATAAACACATTAATTTATAAAATTGCAAAGAAAGTATAATTGACGCCCTCGGCAGAGCTAAATACGTAATTGTACGTAGTACAAAAATGTCAATCTAGTCATATATATTTTTTGTTTGGCACCAATAGCAGTTTTTCGCACCTTGTTTTTATTATAACGTTTTTATTACTTCATTTTTAATTGTGTGTCCTATATGACAATGAGTATAGCAAATTAAAACTTTTTGTTCATAAATAAACTAAATTCGATGAATCTCTGTTTTATTTGTAAAGTTCTTAATTATTGTAATAAATGTACTTTCTATGGTAAAAAGTAGCAAAAGCTTTTTGGTGCAGCAAAACATTTGCTTGTCAATTTAATAGGGAAGAATCGGTGGTGCAAAGTAAATAAAGTTGGCAAAACATAAATTTGCATTCACTCTACAATTGAATTTACTATCTATAGACTTTTTTGCATAGGATTTCAATTTTAAGTTAGGGATTTTAGAAATTTTCAGACAAATTTATACAATTCTAACTTTGCACTTAATGAACTTTCGATTTTTGGTAAGAAATTGTGAGCATTTTGAAAATTTTGCATTTATTCAAATGAGTAGTCATCATTTGTACCAAAAAAAGCGTGCAAATAAATGTATTTTGACTCAATTTTTATTTGAGAGCCTAGTTTACTAAAGTTGACAACCCTGTTTTCAATTTTAATTTCCATTGAAACGACAATAAATGCCACTTTAATTTATTAACAAAATTAACGGCGCAAAAATGTCAAATTCTAGCCCACATTATCTTGAAATAAACGCCCTTCTTTGGGACATGATGCTCCACAATGACTATGAAGATTGCATCATTCTCGCGGAAATATTGCATGCTAAAGTGTGCAATGGATATTCCCTTTTTATGTTGGTAAATTGTCTTTATCGATCAAATAATTATGACCAAGCCTATTGTCACTTAAAAAACTTTCCTCTATCACAAATGCCGGATAATTGCAGAATTATCTACATTCAGACATTGTATAAATTGAATAAGATTAAAGAATTCGATTATCTCGTATTTGGTCAAAAGGGCGACGTTTTGGTCGGGGATTTACCTTACATTTTAGATTGTTTCGGAACCAGTGCTTGTTACATTGCTAGAATAGTTGGTATAATGCTTATGAAGAGAAATTTGCCCGGTCGAGCTATGGAGTGTTTTGAATATGCAATTTCTAAAAACCCTCTCATGTATTCCGTTTATGAAATGATGGCCAAAGTTGACGGTGCACACCGCAATGATATAAAAAATAGTAAAGTCACTTGTGATTTAAATCATGCTAATAAATTACCAAATTTCGTCAATCCTTCCGACTATCCAATAGTTTTATGCAATAACACTCTACACAAGCTATTGGATTCTAGACCTAAAAATAAAAGTGAATATAATGAGAGAAGACGAGAAGATTCAGATCACTTTATCGAGACAAAGAATTGTAAAAGGGAAGACAGATTGAGCTTTAACTCAAATAAAAATAACTTTGCATTTATAGCCAACGTTGAAAATGTATATTTCAAAGAAATCAACATTTTTGCATATTCATTGTCCTTTAATGATGATAATTTGTCCGTGAAAAATAGTCGTAAATTTAAACATGTTGAAATGAGTCTTTGTGATTTGGCTAAGGTTTTTAAAACTTGTGTTGATTATTTTTCTAGTGTTAGTATTGTACTATCGCACCAAGAGGGGCAGAGGAAAGCTGATTTTAGCATGATTGAAAGAGACGTGTTTATGAGTTGTTGGTGTTTACAAAAAGTGGGACAATACTATTTTGATGTCGGAGATCATGAATCGGTAGATTTATTATACATTACTTTATCCTTTATACCCTTTCATATGCATCATTCAAAAATAAAAATTATCTTTGGAGATTAAATTTTATCCCTGTACGTTTGTGCCTTATCACTACCAAAAAGCGCTTTGATAAATTTTATTATCGACTGTTCAAACTAATCATTACTCCCTTTCATATGCATCATTCAAGAATAAAAATTAATCTTAGAAAAAAAAATTGATAATGAATTTAAATGTTATTTTTTTCTATTCAAAATAAAACTATTATTTTAGGCAACAAAAATCTATAAAGTTCTAATAAAGTCCTTCCCTTGCTGTACAAAGGTCTTAATCTCATATAGCACGTGTTTATGGCAAATGAAGGCCAAGCATAAATTATTATGGCTATTGAATCTGTTTGAAAACTACAAACATAAATCAGAGGTATATAAATAACATAAATGATTCCATTTAATGTAAGTTATTAATATTTTGAAATTAGTACTGGTGTCTCAAAGCAAACTACAGCAATTTAACAAAAAACCCAGAGAAAACTATGAAATATCTAGAACGAGCTGTAGAGGTTAAAATTTTTAAAATTTATTTTATTTTTATCAAGATTGATCCAGACAACCTTAATGTTCTTTCTCTTATTGCCTTTGAATATCTAGAAAAGGACGATTTAGATAATGCACAGTCTTACTTTTTTAAAGCTCATAATCGAAATAGCATGTCTTTTGTTCTCAAGTATTTAAAATAATTATTTATGAGCTTATTATTTATTTATCAAGTTATGGACAATCTCTATGTGCTTTTAAAAAGGGACAACTGCCTTCAGCTCTCGAGTATTCACACGTTTGTTTTCGTTTGAACAACGTACATCCAACTATAGTTTGTCATCATGCAATGGTTTAATTAGATAATTTTAAAATAAATTAAATTTACTAGATGTTACACCAAAACGAAAAAACAACTCAAGCATTGAATCTGTTAAATGATTACATTTTATGGTATCCTAATATGATTATTTTCATCTATCACCGAAGTAAGATTCTTGTAGCACAGAGTAATTATAAGGTAGTACTTTTTGTGATATATTTATATTAATTAATTATTATTATAGGAAGCGCTAGTTGATTTGAAATTGATATGTGATGGACATGCTAATGAGGCTATAATTCATTTCATGACAGGGCAGGTGAATATTATTTTGATGATTATAAGTTATAACACTAGGTTTCATTTACAAACAAAAATAATCCTTGGAGATTAATTTTTATCCCTGTACGTTTGCACCTTATCACTACCAAAACACGCGTTTATAAATTTTATTATTGATTATTCAAACTAATCATTACGCCCTTTCATGTGCATCATTCCAAAATAAAAACTACCCTTGGAGATTAATTTTTATCCCTGTACGTTTGCGCCTTATCGCTATCAAAAAGCGCGTTGATAAGTTTTTATTATCGACTGTTGTAACGAATCCCTCATCCCTTTCACATACATCATTAACGAATAAAAATTTACCTTGATAAAATGTATTGTTTAATGTTTCCACTTAGTGTTATAAAGAAATGGGTTTGATAGAAAAGGCCATCGAATCATTTGAAAACGCATTCAGAATGAACCCTAATGCCGTGAAAATTTACATTAGAAATACGTTAAATCCTCATTACAACACTGGTGATTTGTCAATTTCAAATATTGCAAAATTATTGGCAAATCGACCTTATAATGACATGAACTATTCTCTCATCAATACTGATATCAACGGAGGCACAATAAGAAACGATTCTACTACTGGACTTGAAGCTTCTAGAGATTTTTCCAATAGTTTTATTACTCCATAATTATTTAATTAATATTTATATTCTTTTTTTGAAACTATTATGTTTGTTTAAAGGTTGAATAAAGATAGGTTAGTAAATATAATATATAAATTTTCTACTATTTACAAACTCAACTTCGTTCACTATAAAATTTTATTTTTTTGTTATAAAATAAATCTAAAATGATGAGACATATTTTATTCGTCGTGTTTTTATCGGTAGTGTTGTTTATGAGAGGTTTTTTGATAAATTTTTTTTACAAAATCTTTAAAATTTTTAATAGTGGATGCAGAATGTCGACTTTCGTAAAATATATATTTATTTGAAAAAAAATATTTTAACATTAATTTATATTTAGCGAAGGTAACGCCTGTGTTGCTTGTTATGGGATTGTTGATGGAAAAAAGTCGGATTATAATCTTTTCGGTGGAGTATGTTACGGTAATTTATTTTTTTGATATATAACTTAAATTTTAAGTTAAAATTATTATTTACATTTCATTTATAAATACATTTAGAAAGTAATGTCATTTATTTAAAAACTTATTTTTTAATTACAATTTAAATTATTTATAATTATAATTTAAGAATCCAACGCTGTATTGCATGGAAAAAACGAAAACGGCCAAGATAAATGTAAATTATTCAATTTTTTTGGTAATTAATAATTTTTTAGTATGCTTGTTTTCATACGGAAATGAAATTGTATGTCAAGATTGTCTGGGTCTAATTGGAACTTGTTCTAGTAATGTTAATTTTTACAGTTTCAATTTATAATTTTTAATAGTAAGTAAAATAATATTTTTAAACTATTGATGAAATTTTCAAAATTATGTTTATAAATTTAGAATGTTAAAAAATTTTAATTATATTTTTTACGTTTTTTTTTAAAATAAATTTTGACTTTCTAGTGAGTAATTATCATTATTTTTATAAGAAAATTTAATCTACTCATAAAAAAATGAATATTTCTCATTTTCCAAATTTCAGTTGGTAAAGTTGTTAATAAAAAAAAATTTTTAAATTAATTAAATAGCAAGTAATATAATATGATAATATATATCGTTTTCAGATAGATCTATATTTTAATTTAACATTTTTATATTAGTGAGTAAGTATTAAGATACAAATTTTTGCTTGAATATTTTTTATATTATTCAATTAATTATTTTTTCATTAAAATCGAATTTTAGCTGGTAAAAATTATGATTATCTAATATTTTTATATAAATTTATATTTATAACAATTTTTTTTAGTTTGTAATATTTTTAAAATTAAATAATATTAATATATTATAATTATTCCAAATTGTTATTTATATTTATTTCAGATGGTTATTTTTATTTTTATAAATTTTTTCAAAAATTTTAATTATTAGGAAGTATTTTATTATAAATATTATATTTTTTTAATTTATAAATTTAACTTTAATTTTAAGTCGGTAATTTTTAATCCAGTTGGATTTATTATAGTAAATGTATAATCAGTGACGTGGGAACGATTTTTTAAAAGGGGGTGCAATTTTAATGAATTGTGAGAATAAAATATAAGGGAGGTGCAGTAATTTTTTTGAGATACTCGAATGAAAAAAATTATGACCAACATAAATTCCAAAATATAAAATTAATATTTACAATTACAATTATTTGTATATGAATACGGCTCTACGTTCTGGTGTCCTCTCTATCCACTCATTCATCAGCTGTTCTAAATTTATTGTTAGAACGCTATTTTTATACATACAGTTGCTTGCAAAAGTGTTTTTTTAATTATTATTTTTTTACATTATAATTAAAATATAAATTAATCATCAATTTTTTTTGTGCTAGAGGGTGCAATTTAAACTTTTAAAATTTCTGGGGGTGCAATTGCACCCCTGCACCCCCCCTTCTCACGTCACTGTGTATAATTATAAATTTTATAATAAAATTTTTATTATTAATAGCTTGTAATTAGAAATTTTCAATTTTTTACATATTCATTTTTTTAAATAAATAAATAGTGAGTAACAATTTTTTTAAAATAAAAAATTTTTAATATTTTTTTTTCTATTTTCATTTTCAGTCGGTTAAATTTACATTTTTGTACAATTTTTGTTTTTATTTTCAACTAAAATGTATTATTTAGCCCGTAAAATAAATTTATTTTTTATTGTTCTATTTTTTTTCGTAGAAAGTATGTTTTATCATAAAACTATATATAGTTTATTTTACTCTTTTATTATAATTATTATATTATATTTTTTAGTATCTTGTAAATATTAATAATTATTGCAAGAAATATTAATTTAAAAAATTTAGATAGTTAAATTTCTATTTATCATCTTTATAATTATTATTTTTAGGATCTTGTTTGTTTATAAAAAATTTTTTTTTATTTTTAAATAATTTTTAGAAATTTATCATTTTTTAGATGGTTAATAATTTATATTTAAAATATATCAATTATTATAATTTATTTATTTCAGAATGTAAACTTTCTATTATAAATTTTATAATATTTTTTTGGTAATCCTATAAATAATTATTTTTTATTTAGTGAACAAGGTTCATCTAATATATATTTTATATAAAATTGTAATAATAATAAATATTTAGATCTTGACTGCGACTCCACAGGTCTTAAAAAAACTGACAGATGCTTTTAATATTTTTCAAATATGAATAAAATAAAAATTATTTTAAACAATTTATTTTATTTTAAAATTTAAACACTCAACACAGAACTAATTTTGAGTCATTTTGCTGTTAATGAAATGAAACTCTTGTAACTAGATAAGTTTCTTTTCAAAATGTCAGTACAGGGTCCTATCACTCTTTCAAAACGGTCTCTGTCGAGCTTAACACAATGGAGCTTTCCTACGGCAACAACTGTCGCCACTCGAGGTCTATCAAGAATTAGTGCAATTTCTCCTACATATTTTATTAGTAAAAACTGATATATATATAGATTTATGTAAATTTTATTACCAAAATAATCTGATGCTCCCAATTCTCCTACTTGTTTTTTTTCAGTTGATTTTTCAGAGGTCTGGAAAACATCAGCTTTACCCTAATGACAGAATTATAAAAATGGAAATAATAAATATATTGATTCAAAAATAAAAATCATCCTTGGAGATTAATTTTTATCCCTGTACGTTTTCGCCTTATCACTACAAAAAAAACGCGTTTATAAATTTTATTATTGACTATTCAAACTCATCATTACTCCCTTTCATATGCATTCATTCAAGAATAAAAATTATCCTTGTAAATTAATTTTTATCCCTACATGTTTGCGCCTTATCATTAAAAAAAAGCGCGTTGATTAATTTTATTATCGACTGTTCAAACTAATCATTACTCCCTTTCATGTGTATCACTCAATTAGTAACACACGTTAAATTTAAAAGCTTAAAAGATAAAATTTAAAATTACCTCTGTGATAATATAAAAGTCATCCCCAGGATCTCCTTGTCGAATAATAACAGTACCATCATTAAATTCACACGGTTCCAAAGCATCTGCTATCGTCGATCTTTCCCAAGCTTCAAGGCTCTCTAAAAGCGGTATCTTTTTGAGAAAATCGTCGTACATTTTTCTTTTTCTAATAGTACTTCCCATTAAAATTTTCCTGTAACTTCCTCGATCAATTCCAAACAAAGTGACGTCAGATTTAGCCTAAAATGACAACTTTATAAAAAAATCAACTTAAAATCAAATATATTCACCTTGATAGTCGCTGCTCTAGGAGTTCCGTATATTAGTGCCAATTCTCCAAAACTACAACCGTCCAATAACGTAGAAACCAAATTATCGTTCACATATATCTGACAATATATAATAAAATATTCTAATTATTATAATAAATATTATTCTTAAATTATTACTTCAACTTCTCCCAAATGAACGACATAGAAATTATCCCCTTCATCTCCTAAACAAATAAATTTATAAAAAATTAAAACAAATTATATAATACCTTGTTTCATAATGGTTTCTTCTGCTTTAAAACTGACTAGGAACATTGCATCGTAAATGTCCCTTAAAATTTTATTTTATTTAAAAAAATATATTTTTACTTTAGTTCGTTACGATCCAAATGCTTAAACAGCAAATTCTTCGAAAGCGACTCTTTGATGGCTTTCATCGTCTTATCGTCCTTCTTTATAACCTTCTTTACATATGATCTCATATCATCTTCGTTGTAAACCTCGGCACTGACTGCACCTCTTCTCGTACGTCCTTTGGGTTTAATGTTCAGTTGACTCATTTCATCGGCAGTATCATTCACGGAAGACGCATCTTCATTTGTTGATATTTCTTTCCTTTGTGTGGCCATACGATTATTGTGTAGCTGATAAAAGAATTAATATATTATATATTTTTCAGGTAAAATAAATATGAAATTTGTAATGTAACGTGTAAAAATCGATACAGTAGCTATTACTACTCTGCACATTCTATACGTTACATGTAGGCAATTACAAAATTTAAAGAGAACAAAATCTAAAATAAATGTTGGTATGCTAGAATTATAAATGTTATTTTGCAAATAAATCACTTTTACTAGCTAGCTATGGTAATGAGCATCTGACCTATAAAATCGATGTAATGTGCAGATTCTGCACACTTGTGTGTTGATTTATAAAAATAATTATAAATGGTAATATATTTTTTTCTAGCTAATAAATTGACTCTTAAAAAAATAAATTAAAATGAGAATTGCCTTAGAAAGTTATAAAATATATATATTGATAAATTATCTACCTTGTCAAAATAATCCCTCATAAAAACAATTGGATCTGAAGGTCTCTCTATTGTTAAAGCTACGACACAATCTTTAATAACATCTTGAATCTTATGTCTATGAATGTAGCTTTCAAATTCGGCGATATTATTCTCCTGTTCAATTTTTCCAATTTCCTTCTTCATTTTGTTAGTTTTTAAATATAAATTACTACAATTTATAAATATTCTCCAACGCGTTCTTTATAAAAGTAATATGGTAAATTCTATAGATTGATCTATTGTTACAAATCACAAACACTTGTAACCAAACTGCTCAACACATGAATACATTAAACGTGTCCAAAACATTCGAGCAGAAACTTTCGACAAAAGAGAAAAATTTGAAACGTACAATTAAAAATATTTATTAATGATTAGGAACAAGTTTTAATCACTTTGAGGCTTTAGCTTTATTAGCAGCGTGTTTTTTCAAAGCACCTGCTAACACTGAACCTTTTCTTACAGCTTTCTAAAATTTAATATGAAAAAATAGTCGAGAATATGGAATAAATTATTACCATTGTCAAATCTTGTCTTTTTCCAACTTGAGTTTTTGATTTTATTCGCTCTAGCATAGCTCTTCCCCGGGAAGTGTATTTATTCGATCGACATTTTATTTTTTGTCCTGGATTATATTTAAATTTTTTTAAAATTAAAATTAATCAGACCTATCATTCAAAATCACAACTTTTCATAATATATAGTTGTCGGACTTTTTAGATTATCATCATTGAAAAAATAAA
>JAUZND010002981.1:0-12525 GCA_034780555.1 Coelogynopora nodosa
ATAGCATTTATACTACTTATAGCTTATTTGTATAAGTAGTATAATTATAAAAATATATAAACAAATATAGATCTTGTGGTCTGGAATTAGATGCAAAAAGAATCAAGTCAATTGGTTGCATTGAACAAAAGTTATAGCATATATTGGTCAATATATAGCCAATATGGTTATTTTCCAATAGTTTTCCTAACTGAAGTTTATGACGTAATCAGGTCATAAAAATGATGCCAATCGAATTATTTTTTTTGAAAATAAAAATTGTTCAACGATTTTTTAGGAGGTATTTGTATACCAAATGTCAGCTTAATAGGATGATATGAAGTTTGGTTTTCCAGGGGGGTAAAATACCCACCTCCACATAACAAACCACAAAAATTATGTCCACGTACGAAGGGTTAATTATTAAGAAGAATAAGAAATGCCCTCTACAATAGTAAAACAATACCAAACACGTTTCCCGATATATGATATGAAGCATCTTTCACCAAGGTAACATCACACAAAACCACCCCCCTCATTGCCTCTGGTGTTTAGATCTTAGTGAAAGAAATTAAGTTCAATGCAACATCATGAAGTTACTCAGTACCGCACCCGTTAGTATAAGGTATAATAATATATCGTGTATATCGGTTCTTGGTCAACCGTTGTTATAGTTTATGTGGGTTGTATATTTGTCGCGACAAGTACTGTATTATTTCATAAATTATAATTATCACATTCTAAACGTCACTTTTATTTTTAATAAATTTACGGTATATTGGAATTCATTATATCTATTTTAAACGGTTGATCCCCAGATGGCCCCAATCCCCATGGAAGACATTTAAATTGAATCAGTGACGTCGCTAAACTCATTGGAATAGTTATTAACTCCTCGCTCCTGTGGGAGGACCATGTTAACCCTATTATCATAAAATACACCGCCGCACTTACGTAAAGATTTGGAGCTACGCTAGAAGATATTATTCCATTTTGCTGCGCCTTTATTCAACTAATTGCAATCCCAGTGTCGCTAAATAGACCCGAATTCGGGTGAAACCCGAATTTTAATGCAGCTGACCCGAATACCCTATTTTTGAACCTTTCACCCGAATTCTGAGCGACCAATAACCCGATTTTTCCTATAAATGTACTTATTACTGATATTTCTTGTTGAGATTACATTAATTTTATGAAGAAAATTAAAGAACGGGATGAGGAATTGGAGCTTCTTTTAAAAGATGAAGAAAAATTCGAATCAAAAAAACAATCTTTGTCCAATTGCCGTTTTGAAAATGTTCTAAAAAGTAATTTTAATAATGCAGATGGTGGTCCATACAAAATTCCAAAACTCACTGATAAATAAAATTTCGTTGATTTGTTTTTTTATTGTTGTATACTTATCGATATTTTTTGGTAACAAGTATTGTGTACATAATGTTGTTTTTAACCCTTCGTACATGGAGGGGGGTATGCCAATTTTTTTCCCAAGTTTTTGATTGAACTATATAATGTATGACCCTTTATTTTTTTATCAGCGGTTAAAATACTTTTATTTAAAAAATATAACAAATATAATTTTAAATATTTTTACATATCAGAAATTTTTTAAAAATCTATTTTATACTCCCCACTGGGTTTTCTACTTACCGACAATATTAGGAGCTAAAACTTGCAACATTAATAAGTTTATCGTAAATTATATCCATTTAACTTGAATAATTAAATTATTTATTAAAATAACTAGCAATTTAAAATAATACTCAAATAGCATTTATACCACTTATAGCTTATTTATACAAGTAGTTTATTTATAAATATATATATTTATAAGTTTAGTTTTCAAGGGGAGGTGGTAAAATAGCCCCCCCCCCCCCCACATAGCAAACCCTATAAAAATGTCGACGAATGAAGGGTTAATGAATAAAAATTATAAAATTTCTGTAATTTAACATTTGTGCTCTATAATTATAATACAATATATTATATGTCTATTATATTATAATTTGCATTAAACATTAATATATGCTTGATAATTACACTTAGTTACAGTTATTCTAATATGACCCGAAAATATTTGGGTAGCCCGAAAAATAACAAATTAGGATTTAGCGACACTACAATCCTTGAATACGTATGTATATAGCACATAAACCTCTCACATATTCTAAAGGAAAAAATCGAATACGTTCAAATAATAATCCTCACCTATCATAATCGGAATTCCTTCAGACTATATATTGGTTAAATCGAGAAAAAATAGACTGTACTTTAACTTTTTAAAGTTGATAGCTAAATGGAACAGAATTTCCTTCCCCTACGAGATCTGTATTGCCAGGACAAAAGAAATTCACGCCTCGCCACCTTTTCTATAAAATGTAAAACAACACGATTCAAACGTAGGCTCCTCCCCTTCTCCGCAAAACATATATGTAATCCTTAATGCGTATTTGTTGTTATTCTGTCTATTACCAATTACTTCGTTATATGATGTTATTTATATAATCGATATTTTACAAATAAAATATACTTATTATTTTTATTATTGATTCGGGCTTAAAAGCGACGAAAACATTAGATCGAGTATCAATTCGCTAAAATATTTGATTCTATTCACTATTTGAATGATTTTTCTACATTGTCAATTAGTTTATATCTGTTCATATAAATATATATCTTCTGCGTGTTGGTTCGCTCATATATTAAATTATATAGTACTATTATGTTGTGACAAATATAAACATATTTTGTAATTTCATAATAATATACTTAAATTTATTTATGTTTAGGTTTGGCTTGCTGATTGGTTACTGGATAATAATCCTCATGGAGCTCAAGTATTTCCGCATTACTGTGACCAGAACTATTAAATGTTTAATGGTCAACTATTACGACAATCAGTATCTTATATTTTGAATATTTTTATATATTAATTGCGTAGAATTATACATAGATAATATTTACATGTCTCTTTTGGTCGCCTATATCAATCACTTTTACAAATATGAACTTTTTGCTTAAATTATTTTTAAAATTAATTATATTGTTTATGCATATTATGATAAGATAGGCTTCTTAATTTGTATTGTTATACATGCATCTATCATTTATATTCAAAATGTCTTAGATATTCTTTAAGATTGCTCTTTCAGTTGTATATATAGCTTTTTGTATTTTTGCTTTTATTTTGTAACTTTGTAGAAAACTTTCATTCGATAAATATGGATTTATATAAAAATATATTTTTTAATTAACAGTTAACATATATTTACATAATTTTCTTATTTTGAGAATATACATCTTTTTAAATTATGTAAAAAATCATCGTTAGTGATACAAATTAATTAGAAAAACATGCTATAGACCATGGCAGATCCAGGATTATGTTAGCGGCGGGGGACTCCGTGCTCAATTTCTAAGGGGTGCCGAAAATACAACAAAATTTTTTTAATGTGTATTATTGTATATGTTATGTGTAACATACACAAATGGGGGCCGAGTTCAGATTTCCCGGTGGTTATAGCGCTAACGCCCCCTTAAGTCCCCCCCCTCTCCCCTGGATCCGCCACTGGTAGAATTGAATTATTGGTGATACAGCTGTATACTGATTAAGTTACTGTTATAATTACTTTAGCATTAAATGATTTCAAGTTGCGTTTTGAAATAAATGTAATATTTCTTAAAAGTAAATATTTATAAGTAATATTTAAAAGTAATATTTCTTAACACGAAAAATATTATACTTGCATAGTTCACACTTTTAAATATGATTGTCAGGGAATACTTAAACATTATAGTAGTCCCTGAAGATTGTTTTCTTATAAAATTTAATTTTATAGCTATTAATGAAAATTAGGATGTACAATACATAACGTTTTTTTTATTAAAGAGCTTTCGGTAAATGCGTGCTAATATAATAGACACATGTTAGATAAAACAGTACAATTATTGACAAATGTTTCGAATATTATGAGGGACGACACTAAAACAATTCAAGTTACATAATACAACCACTACAGAAAAAAAATCGCGACCGAAAATAATAGAAATCAGGTGATCTAATGCGAACATGCAGTGAAAAGCCTGCATCTAAATTTGGTTACTTCTGAGCCATTATTTGTAAACTAATATTTAATAATCTTTTTATTTTTGAGATAATTATATGCAAAAAATGTATGACTAAATGAAAAATAATATTTGCTATAATACATTAACTGACCGACAACATAGAAAAATCATCAAAAAACAGTAGATACCACGCATTATACTTATTATGCTCAAATCAAGAGAAAATGTTTTTTAATCAGTCACTGATGTTTTTTTGGTTGTACACGGTATAGTTAAACTGTATGCGTAGCTGCACATCGTCTATTTCAAAATTGAAGTATAACGTTAACTCTATATATACTATAGTTAATAAAAATAATTAAATCGATGGATCAAGGTAGTTATTAAGAATATCAATTAGCAGGCATATCTATGAGTTTTTCATTATATAACGGACTGGCATATCTATGTGTTAATGGCCGATATATATATTTTTTTGCGATTTATCCAATGGACATTGACCAAACTCTATCATTTTGACTGTTCGGTTTCTGGAATAACCATACACAAAACTCGTCACTGCAAGCAAGGTGCATAAAATCATTCTCATCGCAGTTTCTAAGATAATCACAAAACATAAGCGATTTTCACTATGCAATGCAAATTTGTGGAGTTTCTTGATAACATGGAAGGGTTTAAACTTCTGCGATTTTATATATCGATAAATGGTCATGTGGAATACTCCAGCTTCATCTCTCCTTACTCCCAGTGTCTTGGCTAAAGCTCGAGTGCTTTTATGCTGTTTACCAGCAATTAAACGAATAATGCGTTTTTCATGTTCATTCATCTTTCCACCTCTCTTTCCAAGTCTAGCTTTATCCATGATCGTGCAGTCATAAACATTCTTATTCCAATTGTCTCTAACAAATGATTCACATCTTCCGATTGTTTCAGATACCCAAATTGTCTTGTGATAAAGTTTGCACCATTGTCTTTTGCCTGCTTGAAAGTAATTGCTCTTATTCTATCAATAAAACCCTGTATAACAGAAGTTATTAATTGTTCGGTTGGACAATTATTCACACTCGAACTACTGCAGACATATAATCGACTTATACACCTTCAGAAATAACTTAAAAAATTATTTACAATAAATTAATATATTTATATGCGAGTAATATCAATTAACATATTTGCTGGTTTTCAAATTAATTTTGATGGTTTGCCACATAGAGATATAATAGTTGTATTATAATAAGATATATTATATAATTATTAATAATATAGATAAACAATTATATATCTATGGTTTGCCACTTCAATTTTAGATCCGATCGATTGTAATTAATTAAATAACTCTAATTTAATAAATACCTAGCTATAGCCTAGATGTTATTCACAGAAAAACAAACCGATTAGTAAACTTGAGCTGTTATTATAATAATTGTTATATTCAATAAGAGAAAGATTAGTTAAGTAAAGACACGTCTCCAAAAAATTACAATTATAGATTTGAACAATTTTCAAAAAATGAAAAAGCTACAGCAGTGTTTCAAAAATTACACCAGTCTAATTTATGTCCAATTATCACAGACGTCAGAACCGTAACCCCAATAATTACCGGTGTCCCAGAAGTAACTATTGAACTTTTAAAACACGATAGTACAATTCTAAAATAGACGTAATTGATTTATTCCTGTCATGTTCTAAATTGTTTTCAAAATATTAATTCTTGAAATTTTTAAATGTTGTTTTTCTGAAGTTCAACGGTTGCTTCTGGGACATCCTGTATAAGAACATATGTCCAATAAATGCCTAATAATATTTTGCACAATCATGTCTGAACTGACCTTCGCAGAAATACATTGATTTGCCTATAAGTGAAAAAATGCAATAAATGTTTGTGATTTTAATGTGCATTCACTCCCGACGCACCAGAATATTTTATAAACACGTTATCAAAAATTATATTACGGAAGGTGAAGCCAACATAATTCTACAAAATGTACAGCATAACAATATACACAGTTATTAAGTAGGACAAATTTCAAAATCACTGCTGTCCACGTTAGACAATACGCTAACCATATAATTATAAAAAGTATAGAAGTAAGAAACATACAAATAATTTTATTTAAAACAGGTAAAAAAGGATTACACATCATACAAACAAATAAGTCATTAAATATAAAATAAAGAAAATATACTATTTCAAGTAAAATATTTAACAGCCATTAAAAACAGTAAAGTAGGCAATAAAATGTCACTTCACAGCCGTGAATATATATAAAACAATATATTTTGGAACTTGAGCTACAACCATAAATATATTTTATTTAGTTTAATGAACTATTTATCTCACTAAAATAAAATTATTAACAATATAGGCATAATAGAAAATATATTCTTCAATAGGTGTAATTCATAAGGCATAATTAATTAGATAGATTAGAGTCTAAAACATGTTATGTACACAATACATTAATATAATTTAAGGGCAGGCTACATTAAAGCGGTCATCAGATAACAAAAGCAGCTAACTTCCCAATCAGTATACGAAGCACCACAGCAACCCCAACTAGTACGAACAACGGTGGAGATTTACTCAAGCTGGGGGCAGGATTACAGTTATCACCCTCACAAGTGTGAATACAAGCACGATAGACACGTTCATGGTCCTCGAAGGGAAGGTATTGACATTGAGTGCCCATATCCATGGAGCTACAGAACCTAGTAACACCCACGACAGCTGCAGAGAATTGTGAAGACACATTATATAGAACCGTAAAGAAGCATATTCTAAGAAAAGTTTAAAAATTTGTACGTTTTATAAATAACAAATAAGACATTAATAATTTCTACTTTCTCATTGAAACAATTTTATTTATAAAACGGTATTGAGATTATTCCGATGTTTTAAACTTAAGTAAACACTGAAGAAACGTAATGTAAATAACGTTTAAATATTTTATCTTACTTGTAGAAAACTGATAATTTTTTAACGTGTACTAATTGTAATGCACAGAGTTTAATACTTCCAGTAAAAATGTAAGCTATAATTATGTAGCATTATATTTCTGACTCTATTTATCATGCACTTTTATACAACTTCTTACAATAGTGAGAGTTAAAAACATCCACAGTAGTATTAAATAAATCTTCAATTTTTATGAGAAAAATACATTACAAAACGCAAATATTTAGTTATTCTAAATGTTGTCAAAAAAATTAAGATTCTAACAATTAAAAACAAAAACAGTGAAAAATATTTAATAAAAAAGTAAAACTTATTAAATAACAAATTTATATTTTTATCAATTAATCCTTAGGATAAATCCTAAATATTAAAGATTATACATTTTATTTATTTAAGTATTTAAAGTAATTAAATTAATTATTAAATGAATAAACTAATTTTAATTAAAAATATGCGAATTTATTTGTTTTGCACAATCTAGAATCCAGAATCTAGAATCTACAATCTAGTATTTAAATAAAGTTAGATAGTAAGTTAAGCATAAAATATTCATAACTTATTCTATATAGCATTCAATAAGGGTGGTGTATAATTATACTATTATTCCTATTATACATATAACAATATATATTTAATTATTATCTTACAGAATTATGAGTTGATAAAAGAAATGAGAAATTGAAAAAATAATAATTTACTTTAAATTTTAAAATGTATCACAAGAGTATAACGTTTTAGATTTTTCTAATTTATTATTATCAAATAGACAAAGTAAAAATTAAAATTTGTGAACTGAATTATCAACTACTGTCTTTATCACTCTATATTTAAATGTTTTATTAGTTATGCACAATTTAATACTTACCACCCCAAACACCAGTTGTCTTAATACAGAATCTTGCTTCAGCAACTTCACAAAGTACTGGTTTTTGTTTATCAAACTCAAACTCCTCTAGACATCCATTACCCATAGAGGAATTGCATTGATAACAATATAGTGCAGAACATGCATCTGAAATTTTAAATAACAATATAATTATGAAGAATAAACAGTATTCATTTCATGAGATATAATCTGACCTTCCGTAGAGATAGGGATTTAATTTTTTGAAAAACGAATGTTTCCAAATTTGGTAGCTACTAAGCTTGTCCAAATGACATCCAAATACGAGTTTTAATTATTTTTTAATTTTACCATCTCCCCCAAAATGCTGGATCACCTCTAGATGTGATGTAAACTTGAAATTATATTTAAAGACTTTTGTATTATATTGAATTTCTTAATGTCAAATCTCAATGTCAATCAAATCTCAAAAAAGCATCCAAACATTTATTTTCATAAAATCAACATATATACCATATTTACTCAAGAATAGTGTACACTTATGAATAATGCAAACACCCCACTTTTGAAAATATGTTAATATATCATAAATACTACAAAGACACTTGCATCTAAATTGTTTTAATATATTTATAAAAGAAAAGTATCATGTAAACTGTCTAGTTACAAAATGACAACACAGGAATATGAAAATAAACAGTTTTAAGACCCCTACAAACTACAGTTTAAAGATCGTCTTCTAAAGTACTTTAACCCTAAACTAACCGTTTGATCATTTTATACTTAGGAAAAAAATATATTTCTGACTTTTAAAATACACAAAAACTAACTCATAAATGTTATGTTTATAAGTACTAATACATTTTTTAATTTAATATTAATTCAATTATTATACTGCAGCCAAATACTGTGCATTACAATTATAGGAAGTTTCCACTTATGTGTGTACAATATGGTATATGTAGCCTAAAAAATATTTAGATATTTGGTCCTAAAATTGTGAATACATTATATAATGCATGAAGGATGTACATATATGTAAAACTGTATTGTTAAAACTTGCACCATTTCCTTACTTTAATTACATTTTTAAATAGCTAATAGCAAATAATTCATGAGTGAGTGAAACAAGCAAGTAGAACATTTTAAACTTTTGTTATTAAATAAAGTCATATAAGTAATCCCTTCAGCTCTCTACCCATACCCCCTTAGATTTTACATCATATTTGAATTGATCTATAGAATGATCAAAATAACAACTAAGCAATAGTTTTCTGAGATAAGGAAATTGTTGATGCAATGACCACCATACATCAATTTTAATATTTTCACATGAAAGCAATGAACTAATAGAATATGATTTAACTTTTTCCTTGAATGATATCATTTGATCTTATTGAATGATGTTGGTCAATTCTGCCAATTTGATGAAGTAATCTGCAGTTACTGAAAATGACTGCATATCTGGAGACAATATTGAAATATGTCTTAATAAAATATTTGACAAGGGTATTTTAGTTTGAAGGTATTGTATTTAACAGCCTTTCTTTTAAACCAGGTAGATCTTTATAAGTTCTGCTAAACCTGAAAAAATGTTCACCGTGGCCAATAAATGGTCTTCAATACTCATGAAAAAAAATGTTTCAGATTATCTCTTAATTGATTTGGAGATACACAGCAGGCAAAAAATTTACTAAGTATGTCTTCAAGTCATTTATAGAATGTATACATAATTGTTTCACTTTTTTTGAAAGATTAAAGTGTATTTTTTTAAACATAGAGAAAACACTTACATAAACCTGAAGATCAGCTACTGGCTTCTTGAATTGAAAAAATATACATTCAAGAATGCATTCCACTCACTCTTCACTTTCTCTAGTAAAACACTTTTCTTTATCACAATAAATTTGACACAAAAAATCTCTCCCTTATGGTATAACTGATTTTCTTCTGTAGATATCAACATTATTTCAATGCTACAAAAATGGTTACATTACAATTTTCAGGGTTCACAAGCACCAACTGGATCAAAATTCAAGAGGTCCTATTTTCACTTTTAAAATAGATAACTAACATAATAATAATCCCTATTGGGATAAAAATCTATTAATACAGTATAATTATATATATACAGAATTACAATTAAGTGTATACAGTTTTAAAGTCAATATTTAAAATTTTGAATAGTTTAAAAATGTAATGAAAACTCTAATAAAAACTCCAACATTTACCTAGAAAATATTTATATCATTAGTAGAAAAAGGAAAAATTAGCAATAATATACATGATTTCATAAATATATTGTAATACAATTTAAACATTTTCAATGAGCCATTGTTAAATTCAATGGTTTTTAAGGGGTCAAACTAAATTCAAGGGTTCTCAAAGAGCCACTTAATAACTATAAAAATATGCACATGATATATAGCAGTGTTAAGATTTAATAAACTAATATTTGTCCACACTTTTGGTTAAATAAAATTTGAGTATATTTTGAGCACATTATGAAAAATTTAGTAGATTTGAAATTAAAAAATTGAGTATGAAGTATGAGTATTATATTTGAATATATCTATAACAATTCATTTATTTTAAAAATCTGTAATAATATTATAAGAACAGTATTACAAAATAATGGTTGTTAGTAAATAATACAATTTTAGGAGAAAATATTTTGTTGTTATAATAAATCAACTATAACAAATAGCATAGAAAGTTTTTTTTTAATTCAAGGATAAATAAGAAAATTTAAGGATAAAAATAAACATTTCAGTATAAAATTTCAGCATAATTAAAAAAATCAAGTATATTGAAGTATATGAGCAAAATTTGAGGGTATGTGGACACCCTGTAATTAATACTTTTATGTAGATTTAATATAACTTGGATTTAGTAAACATTTGAATCTAATAGTAATGAATCTTTTTAAATATAAACATAATAATGGTAAAAAAATATTTTAAAATAAAAAAATAAATTAATTACACTTTGCCAGTATTACATGCCAATATATCTTTTAAATATAAACAAACTTTATTATTTAGCAGTCAATAGTTCAAAGTATTTGTATATTTGTTCTTATATAATATAGTTTACTCAAGCTAATCAGAACCCAGCTAATTGGAACTACTGGCTAATTAGAACATTGGCTAAAGTGAATTATGAACATAATTTGTAGAACAGTCCCTATACTACCTATAATGTATTTTACAATTTCTTAATTGGAACAGGTCATTTATTTTTTCATATAGGTACAATCTATACTTATTTAAACAAAGACAATTATTGACATGTATAGGCAGGGTGAGAGTATTAAGCAGGATAATTAATATATGTAATAAATCATATGTATTACTATTTAAATCACAGTCCACATTTTATATTGTATATTGGGGATTGATACTATCATATTATGGGAGTGTCATTATATAATTAATGAGAGCACTAAAGTCTTGTCTTATAATAAATTAGTTAAATTTCATAATATATATTTATAGTTAAATCTAAACCCTTATATGGGTTGAACTGTGATATATTTCATTATAAATATACAACTATAATGGAAAAGAGAAGACATAATATTGACCTGCAATGGTTAGGATTCTAAAACAAATTATGTATGGAGCATTGTAATGATAAAAATGGTTCTGGTTATAAGTTACTTATTGGTTATAACTCCAACTTATACTGATCAAAATAGAATTATCTGATCAGAACTCCAGCTAATTAGAATAAAATTGTTTTGCATTTTACCTGTTTAGAGGGTTAGCTATATATATACTTGCTTGGAACAATTTTAAATAATGTTTTAAATCAAATATCAGTAATAATTATACATAAATTTTCAAGATAATACATTTACTATTTAGTAATGTCTAATACTTAATAGACTGGTTATAGGCTGGTAATAGTAATGATTTTTTCTGAGATATTTAATATTAATATTAAATTAATATTTAGGTTTGATAAATGCATCAAAAAAATATGAAGGTAGGTGTTAGCAATCCATTAACTGGATTAATAACTCTAATGTTAAAAGTCCAACAACTTTTAAAATGAGTATATATATAATACAAAAACTATTTTTGTAATTATTCTTATGTATATATATGTATATAAATAGAATATACTTTGAATTATTAGTAAAAAGTAATTTTAACAAAATATATGTGATTTATAATTATATGTGATATGTGACAAATATTATTATTATTATTTATCATTGTTTCATCCATATTAAATATTTAAAAAAAATTATTATTATATTTATCAGGCTATTATATTTTCTGGTTGCTGGATTGCTAACCACTTCAAAAACGTATTAAACCTCAGTGGCCTATTGAAAAGGACAATTTACGGGATGATTTCATTGTTTTCTAATATTTATTAAACATAGGGTTACTAATTAATTCAGATAAACATAGCAAATCAGCCAGTAATACGTTTTAAAAGTAATATTCAATATGATATTTATATAATATGTAACATTTTGCATAGTATAATATTTTTACCGATTTTGAAAGGTCTAATTTATTGGAAGAATTCATTGTTTAACTTTGTTTATTTAACTGTTTTATATAATATTATTAATATATAATAATATTATATGATAGACAAATGATGTAGAAGTAATAATTTAGTATAATATATCTATTACATGTATTTTACTTAATGTATA
>JAUZND010002982.1:0-12524 GCA_034780555.1 Coelogynopora nodosa
AGTGGCAATAAGCCGAGCCCCCTCATGGCTATTACTACCGGTGGAGGAGGTGGTGGTTCGGCGCGTCGGTCAAACACGAGTACCACTGTTGGAAGTCACACTGGAGGGGCCAACGGGACTGGTGGGGGAGCTGGGTTTGGTGGTATGCCCACAAAGACGGCTTCTCTGACCGCGGGGGGGAGCAGTCGTCCAGGCAGTGTGGCTAGCGATACACGACCGTCAACGCGGAGCTCAAATACCAGTGAACTCAGAAGGTGAGTTGTGTTCTTCTGTTTCCTCGACTAGTCTGTCCTTAGCCATAGATTGGAATCAATACCGTCTCTTAGCTGTATGTACTTCGGCACGAGGAGTGGTTATTCCGTTCGGTTCACCCTCTGCAACAGTTTTCTGTTGTGTATAAGGTCGTAATCTGCGTGCGTGGCTGCTAGCTCCTCCACCCGCCTCTTTAACCCAGCAAAACTAAGCTAACTGACTGACTGACTTGTTTATTTATTTACTCACTCTCGTGTCGAGACAAAAGCTACACCCGGTTTGTTGAAGCGGTGATATTGATTATTTTAAACGCATGCGCACGCGCAGTAGCGACGACGCATTCCAAGCATAATTTCTTGCAGTATCGATTTCCCGTTGATCTCAAAAGGACACATTGTTGCCTGCTTGATGGACAATAATATCCATCTTTGGTGGATAATATACGTAGAACAAGAACATATTTTCTGCTTTCTTTCACTTTGCTGATTATAAACTCTTATTTATCCATTAAGGCTAACGTGTTCTAACTGATAACTTTTACTAGAAAATATAAATTCTACCTGTTTGCATATATCTATATTATTACAACGTATGACTAAGTTTGTTAAATTTTGATCTTTCAGTCACGTCACCCCCGCTGCGGTTCCCATGACAGACAGACACGTTGGTGGACGCAACAAGGGCCACCATCACATGAAGTCAACACCCCCTCTAATGGAGATCAGTGCAGATCATACCAGACCCGCGTATGTTGTCTTTCTTTTTATAGATCGCTTGGTGGTCTTGTTACCTTTGAGTTTTGTGATAAATATGGTGGAGCATTAGCACGTTTGAAAGTCACTTATTGTGACGTTTTTAGTATGTGTATCATATTTGACATTGTTCTAGTTTACAATTAATGCATGACTATGGGCTACTAACATTTGAATGACTAATTAATATATTTTTCTTATCAGTATACAATTTATATGATCATCGTTTCTTTCTGTTTTTTAGATTACATACAGTTTCTGTGACTTTATTAGTTATTTATAGAATAATATTTTATTTTTTCATAAGTTAGTATTGTTATGTCTTGATAACTTTAAATGGCCATTTTGGCTACTTTAATTTTTATTAAAGTATGTTCAATAAAAACGATTATTTGTTTCCAAAATCACAATTCAATTAATACTAACCTAAAATTAAAAAACCTCTGCATATGATACTGCATGTCTACTGTATTTTGTTATCGACTACTTTCTTCTCTTCTATGGCCACCCTTCCCCTGTTTTGTTCCGTTATGCAGAGTTCGCGACCTTGGTCAAGCTCGTGGAGATTTCGCCTATAGTTCACTTAGGTACCAAAACCCTAATTTGATTGCTTGCTTGTTGCTTGGTTTATGATACACCTATTCTTTTGCAGCATTTTTTAAAATATAGCTGTGCTCTGCTTATATACCACCACCGCCTTTTATTTATTATTTATATTGTTATCTAACTGCACTTTCGTGCTCTATTTTTTAAGTGCAGCGTTTGTCGCGTGATAAAGAAAAAAGTTAATTGGTGCACTGTAATTATCTCTTGTTGTGAACTTTGATGTGATATTTATATTCCTGTCACCATTTAAAAAATAGATATTTGTCTTTTTCTTTATCATCGCTATCTATATCTGGATTTATAATATATTAAATATACGACTGTTATCTTCAAATTCTAAAGCCTAACAACAGAATATTTAACTTCTTTTACGATCGATGGACGCATTTCATTAATTATAAAATTATCAACAATCGAATCAATTATTTTTTCATAATATGTACATTTATATTATATTCGTTGTACAAACACAATAATTATATCCCTTGAAAGGGGTGCAAACCATTATTTTCAGATAATAATTAAATTGATGTTATACATTAGTAAATTGTAACTGTGCGTATAGTGTAGTCCTTTTCGAAGGCTTCATTGCCATAACGTTAATTTAATCTGATGCTTCCTGGGTTACATAATTATTTACGATATTACTTTGTAGGTACGTTATTTCCTCCGTAGCTTTTTTACATATCACCCCGTGTATACTTAGCTCTCTAATGTCTCCACTTAACTATAGGTTTTTAATATAATTTAAAAAAATTACTGTATCTGAATTTTCTTCACTTTTCTATCTTACTGTAGTCATAGATTATTTAGTCGGTATCCTAAATAACCTTAATGTCATCTTAATATTTTCTGAATTTGGAAATTATACTGGTATTGACCGTTGATAAGCCATATTTTTAAACAATACACAACATCAATCGGATAGTGAGCGCTTCTTTCCTAATTATTTTAATATGATTAACCGGACTTAATATTGTTGTAGAATTTGATAACTTTTGTTTTAGCATTGTTATTTAGCATTTATTATACTTGGAATGACTTACATTTTATTTTAGTTCTTTTGTATTAAGAGCAAAGTCTTAACAAATACATAAATTGCTAATATTCCTTTTATAGTTATTGTATTTATTGTATATTTTGTGTTTTATTGTATATTGTATTTATTGTATATATTGTGTTTTCATTCGTAATTATTTATTTTTAACATGATATAATATTCTTATAATATTTTTTTATAATAACAGAATCAATATTTTATTTTATTCGTGCAATTATTTCGATAGATTCCCCTGTAACAAACACTACAAAATATCAAATTTGGTTTATTGTTACTTTTGGTAAACAAATTTTTTTATCATATTGTTTTAATAGTATTGCCATCTAGTTATTAACGACTGGCAGTAATTAGTTGTTTTAGATATTAAAAATTGTTATTGATTGTCACCAAATTTTTCATACATAACTTTAACAACTTTATTTTTAAAACAAACATTTCCTATTTTGTTGGCTTTCTATATTTTTTAGATGTTTGTATTATGAGGCTAATTTTTTGTCTGTCTGCACTCTTGAAAAATTAGACCTTTTATTTCTCATTTATTTATATCTAATTTCCCACCCCGTATATCGCCACTAATTAGCAACGAAATTATTTAAGAAGTAAGTTTTTGTTGATATTATTATTTTTGTGTGAGTTTTTCTAGCAATCCGAAGATTGTATATTGCAAACATACATACTGAACAAAATTAAAAAAATTACTCAACACTCGACAAACACAATTGTCTACCAGAGAAAGATAAGGAACATTTCTGGGATTCGAACCAGCTACCTTCACACTCAATCACCAGCGGCTTCACCAACTAAGTTATCTAAACCCCAAAATGTTGTATATTATATCATATTCAGCACGTAATACAGGTGGTCAACTTTGGTTGATTTTTTATAACATATCTTCAGGGCAAACGGGCATCCAGAATGTTTGGAATATTATCTTTGGTTGCTTTTAGTGACATCTAGATGGGATTTATTATTAAATACTACCGGGCATGTTTTAAATTTATAGTAAGCAATCATGCATTTTGAGCCATTTGTATGGAATGGATCGAGGTGTGTTGCGGAATACAACATAGTAACTCAACTGGAATGCGACCCCTGAATCAACACATATATTTGACTGTTACTGCTGAAATATTTTTTTATCTCGCTTTTCAATTCAAAGTTTTTTTAGTGCATTATGAGATCGGTCAAAATGCCCTGAATGTCCTTTAATAGATCGCATTTCTAATTTTATGATTACAAGTTATCAAATCAATGTTTTATCTATAATTGAGCCAAATTATAAGTTTCCAACATACCTGGAAGTGGTCAAACCTTCGTGGCAGGGGTGGTCAGAAAAAATCCTGAAACCACATATTTTTATGTTAAGACGGTCTCAAATTGTTTTAAGTATTCCAGCAAGATTATATCTGACTAACCCAAATTTCACATTGATAAGAGCAGGTATTATGTAAATGTCCAGTAAAAGTTGTCAAAAATAACACTCCCCCATTGTTTATAGCATTAATAGCACATTACTTTTACTTCGTCAATCATTTTAGGCAGACTCAAAATTTGCCTATCCTTTAGTACTCTATCTACCACACTTGATTTGGAAAATGGTTTCTGATAATAAAAATACAATTAAAAAATAAATAACTTACTATTTATAAAATTATATTTAAAATAAACTGTGAACTGTCCGATATAGACCTATCGAAAATCATAATTCTTTAGTTAACAATTTATGTATAATTATAATATGTTTACATCATTTGTCACGTTTTGACACTAGCCTACCGTTATGTATGATTTTATCCATTTGTAGTTATTAATTTTAGTGGTTTATTTTATAGTTTCGGCAGTAGGTTTTAATATTAAGCTGTTCATAATAAATAAACAAATTGCGACGTTAATAAGGGAGGGTTACTTCGGCAGAGTATATATTTTCTTGAGCATGTTACAGAAACCTATAGCCAGGTTGTGATGATAATAGAAATGTGTACCTATTAATTACATTTTTACTTCAAGTATCTACTTGAAGGGAACATGCAATCTAATAGCAAATAAGGACTAGAATCAACTTTTTATGCGTGTAGTTTTACTATTTAATTTTAAGTCTGTATAATAAGAGATGGAAAATTCTACTATTATTGGCCTGGAAAAGTAGCCGTGGGTCCACCTCTAACTCGACACTCTCGTCTTTTAGAACGGCACCCTCCAAGTCGACATCTGGCTATTCGGTACCCCCGAGTATGTCTGGCGGGACCGGGGGCAATCTCAATCCCGCCTCCGGCCCCCCGGGAACCGCGTTCCCTCGCAATGTTCCCGAACGGCGCACAATTCACACGACTAATCAGCCTCAGAATGGACTGGAGCCTTCCGGGGGAGGAATGCGGGGTGGCGGGGCGGGAATGGTTCCCGGTTCAGCTCCCGCCGGGGGAATGTCTTTCCTGAAGACTCTCACCTCTAAAATTGGGCGTCGGTATGTTGTCTTAGAAAACTGTTGATTCATTTAATTTGTTATTAAAAATAATCTTTGTTTTTGTCATATTACTGCAATTTATTTATTTTGATATTTATATATCAGATAACTGCAGTACGTATTATCTTAAGTTATTATTAGACATATTAATAAGGAATAATTTATTCTGTATGGATGTATGACTTCATGTTCAAATTTATACATTTTTTATTTGATAAACATTTAATTATATTTATGGATTATTTATAATATTTTAAATATGTTAGGGCAAATTGTTCTACTTCGTGTAACTTTTAAATCTATTGTTTTTTGATTATAATAAAATGATATTATTATAATCTTTATACTGTCAGATTACTTAGTTTTTTATATGGTACTGATATGTAGCAAACAAATTTATGTATGCTGTGTTTCAAAGCATTATATATAGTAATTATTGTCAGAACAATTGCAAACTGTATCGTGATTGTTTTTTGTAATTGTCTTTCGTTACTTCGAAAAATAATAAATATTTGTTTCTGGCTATTGGAGAAGTACAAAAATTTGCTAAGCAAAGATTAAATCTGCAAATATAAATATTTGTATATCTTTTCAATTATATCTGCAAAAATTAGTTATGTTTATTGTTATACGGATATAGTTAACATTTTAAAACATAATATTTTATATTACCCCATTATGTCTCTGTGAATACATTTACCCTGGTTGTGTCCTACCAGATCGGGCACTGGTTCCTCCTTCGCCACTCCTCCATCGGCCGGTGACCAGCAGACCGGCGGCATCTCAACTCCAGGGGGCGGCGGTGGTGGTGCCCCGGTGATGAATCTGAACGAACGAGAGAGTGGCGGATCTTGCACCACCAGCATTAGGTGACATTGTATACTATGCTCGTTAGCTGCTCTCTTGTTGCAAAATTAATCATTGTTTCAAAATTACTTGGCAAAATACTTCAAGATTTCATTCGTGCTATTTTGAAAAATTCGTGGAATTTATTATATAAGGCCCGGAAATTCATGTAATATTATCATTCCGTGTACTCTCATTTTATGTAAGGAAACATTAATCTCTTTAAAAAATTAATGGAAAAAATGTTATTAACATTAATTCATAATAATTATTTTATCTATTTAACTATTCTCAAATTTACAAGGACCTTTCTAAACTATTCAATATAATATTGTATGTAAATTAATTATTATATCTATATAATCTTAATATTTTTATCTTGAATTTAAAGCGTTCTGTAATTTATTTTGTTAATTCATTTCAACGAGAACACTGCTGCAAATAACTTAAATTTATAAATATT
Organism: Coelogynopora nodosa; assembly: GCA_034780555.1. Classification (NCBI taxonomy): domain Eukaryota; kingdom Metazoa; phylum Platyhelminthes; order Proseriata; family Coelogynoporidae; genus Coelogynopora; species Coelogynopora nodosa. Next base: position 6,441 of record JAUZND010002982.1, read on the forward strand.
ATCAATGTAAAACAATTTTAATGGCTTTTCTTTGAGTACAATTATTGGGTTTACTTTCTGTTCCCTCTCTACGCAATTTAGGACAAATATTTTTTTTAATAATTCAAAATTTCTACATACTTTTTAATTATTATTTAAAAAATGTATTGAATGTAGATAACCATTATACGGATTAATTAATTTAGTTTGCATTATATATTTAATTATACAATGTTTTTCGTTACGTAATTGTTCGTTTCAATAAATTCACAAGTTCAGTAACATTTATTTCGCCCAGTAGTCTAGTCCTAAACAGATATATAAATTGTTTACTATGGTGTACATTTTTATAGTATTATATTTGTTTGAATAAAATAAATTTCACTAACTGTATTCGTTTTTACTTGAATTCAGTGGCGGAGTGGGCGAGGAGCAAGTGAAACCGCGCAGTCTCCGCTTTACGTGGAGCATGAAGACCACCAGCTCCATGGACCCCAATGAGATGATCAAGGAGATCAAAAAAGTGCTGCAGGAGAACGGCTGTGACTTTGAGCAGCGCGAGAAGTATCTGCTTGTGTGCGAACACGGCGACCCCACTCTCGATTCCAACGTGCAGTGGGAGATGGAGGTGTGCAAACTGCCCCGCCTGTCGCTCAACGGGGTCCGATTTAAGAGGATCTCAGGCTCGTCGATCGGGTTCAAGAACGTAGCCTCAAAGATTGCAAATGAGCTGAAACTGTGATTGATCTACCCCTGCCCGGTCCCCAACCAACCAAAACCTCCCTAATTTGAGAGAGCTGCCCAGTGCTGCATTTACCCATCCATCCAGTTCTGGTGTTCTCTCTCTTTCGCTCGCAAATGATATCAATCTTTATCGTGATCTTGTTTTTCTATTAATTATATTATATCCTCTTATTTTCAACTGGATGGATGTAATGTTAATGGTCTCATTTCCTCAAAGTCCATTCGCTAATATCACGCCGCCCTAGAATTCAGACAAGATAAACAAATTCTTTTTTCTCATTCTCTTATCCCTTTGCTTGTGATAAACATAAACTGTGGACGTAATGTTCACATGGTGTTCTTTACCGCGTTTGCATAACGTACACAAAGGAGACCTTTCTCACAAACTCCTTTCTAAATAGTCAGTACGTACTTTTATAAGGACGTTCTAAGAAACTTTCTTTCGCAGTGCACAGTTCGTGCGTTGTCTAAAAAGTAAATGACCTCTAATATAATATATTCAAAATTGCAAATAGTGTGCGCTAGACTACTGCTGTATTTTCAAGTAATGTAGTAGAATAAGTTAATATTTTTAGTAATCAAACTTATAATAAATGTGAATCAGTGAGATAATTTTATTTCTTACAGGTTGTCCATGCATCACTAATACAGTACCTTCATTTCGGCCTGCACTTTACATACATATGATACTTTCGGATGATTATCTAATTAACAATGTAGCTTCATGGTTTCGTTGGCCCTGTGCTGACAACTTAAAGGACGTACTTACATTAACTTATCTAAGCAAACAAAACTATTTTACCACTTATCTTTTATTGTGATTATTATACAAAGTGTAGTTTTGTTTTGATAGTTAGTGTTCTACTTCCGTTACCCCGTCCCCCGACAAAGCATGTTTGGCCCCACTAAATTATATTGGCTAATACTTTTGATTAGTAAAAAAATAAAAGTTACTAGCCTATCAAAACCTCGTTATCAACTCAATATATTTCTTTATAAAAGGCCATATTTTCTTTGTTGTTTGTTTGTACATAAGTGTATCTTTTTTTCTCGCTCGCATCACAAAAACTTTATTTTTTCTTGTTTGTCTTCGCTATTTTGTAATCATTTATTGTTGCTGCGAGAAGAGTTAGAAGACTGTACTAGAAAGGAGACTATAGTTCCACTAAACATCTCTTTTCTCCTCTCTGCTGTATTCAAACCGCGGTAGCTCCCTCTATTCTTTCATAGAGCCAATCAACTAGCCGAGCATAAAACAGGCTACGGTCTCGTTTATCATCCGTGGTTAGTCAATCAGGACCGAAACCCAATGCAATCCAGGTATCTGTTATGACGTAACTACTTTAATTTTCTCCCCCTCTTCGTCTTTTTCTTCCAACAGTTGATCCCATCGCTGTTTCTCGCATTGGACCGAGGAAATAATATATATCTAAAAACACATTTTCACCTTGCGGTCACTTATTAGAGTACAGGTCATTTTTATATGTACAATGCATTCTTTTTGAACAATATGTACTACTGGGAACTTGTTAAATACAAATTTACGAAAATCCAGACTTCAGTTAGTATTTTTCTTTTTTATATGCCGTTTTGTGGGGGGTTCATATTTTGTTGACGACAATACTTTTCAATATATTTATATTAAGTGTTATGTCAATTCGTTTAATTAGTTAGAGCAGTAATATTTACGTACTGTTACGCAATGAGTAAATACAAATGCTTAATAAATAATGAGTTTTAATGTTTTAAACGATAAAATACCGTTTTATGGATAGCAATTTTTGTATCTTCAGAAATCTTTACAATATTATGTATTGAATACATAATATATTTGACATTAGTATTGATCTTTGCGCCAAATGAAAAATATCGTTGATTAGATATCTCAATAAATATTTTGAATAATAATAAACATATGCCAGGATTAACGCGAAATTAACTAATATTCTCGGGGAGGTGTTTAATATACGTAATTTAAAATATTACTATTATTAGATTTTTTATTATTATTAGATAAGTTTTATTTTAATCACAATATTAAATAAATTCGAATAATTTTACAATTTAAAGCATTCAAACTGGTAAACACAAACCAGATTGTGAACAAAATCTCTTATCCCATATTTCACTGGTTCATTACCCGATTCAATCATTACATACCGTCGTAAATGTTTTCATTGTACATTTTAGAAAATTACTGTCAAAAATATTCTGGGATTTTATTAAAATAGGATGGGAGATTAGGTTTTGCTCACGACCTGATTCATGTTTTGTTTACGGTAGTTAGAAGGGTAATGCTACTTAACGGATTTGTTAATTGAAATTTTCCCTTACGTAATAATTGTATGATAATAATATGCAATTATATAGTTGGTTAGTTAATTAAAAGTATTCTGTAATATTAATAGAATATTTATTTCATTATCCGTGAATATGGTAGACGTAAAATATTAATTGAATTATTTATATATGATATTATGTAGTTTCAGTGGCGTGTGCCTGGACGGGTGTCGGAACCCCCACCCTGTAGTTGCGCTCTAAAAATTAAATATACACCAGAGAAACGCATCTTTAAGTTAAAGTATTATAATACATACAAAATACTAATATAGATAGTTAGTAAGATATCCACTTAATTTAGCAATGCAGCTATAACATTCTATATCTATGTATAACTAAGTGTATAACTATATATATAACTATGTATAACTAAGTAAGTCGATTTCCAATCATTTTGTTACTGTCCTCATATTCTACATACAATGTATGTAGTACCATGTATTACGGCCATATGATTCACATGTTTTATACTGTGTTTTGTACAAGGAAAATATTTCAACATTTGCTTTTATTAGAACTACAAAATTATTATTTTGAAACCCCCTTGCCTTAATTCCTGCAAAACACTCAGGGCTGAGTTTATATTATAAATAAATTTAGATCATATATATTGTATACTACTAAAATATTGTGGCAAAATAATTAAATTTAATATGTTAAATTATGTGAATATGTTTCATATGCATAATTTAACTTCATTACATAGATGTTGTTTAATTAATTTAATCAAAACTAATTTTGTAATACAATTAATATATCTTACTTATGTTATTCAATATATATGTATATATATTCTATTCCAATTTATTATTCTTTGTGGTGCTGGAAGCTTTTTAAAAGTTGGAGGGCTAAGCTCAGGAGGGGCCCAAATTTATGCTTTTTCAAACGAGGCCCCCTCCCTTCCTTAACTCTTTATAACATTCTCTGAAAGGGGCCCCCTATACATACCTATATATATATATATATAAACTCCTAATTGCATTCTTGCAAACGCCTACCTAATTATATTGACTCTACATTTCCCAAAGGTGTCCCTATACCCATCCATCTTTAATATACTCTTAATTTTTTAAAGGGGCCTGAGAAAAAGTGGGGGACCATTGCCCTCCCTGTCGCGGCGCCCATGATTCTTGGTTTTGATTTTAAAATATTACAAAATATCATAACAAATATTTTGCTTTGCTGATATTTATTGCTGATTGCTTAGGTATACCTGACAGAAAGTGGTATAATTTTTTGTCTTAATGCCTGAGAGGGGAGGTTAATACCCTAATATTTAATTCGAGTCGAGTGTATCTTGCAATATAATTTTTTATCACTTTTAAAAAGTAAAATATGTCACCTGTTTTACCAATAAGCTAACTTTCTACTGTGATTTTTGTATACAATTGAGCAAAATCAGGAATCAAATCGTAAAACATCAAGGGTGGATTCATTAGTCTTGTGTTATTACTGTAGATGAATATTTAAGAAAAAAACAATTATCGAGTTATACAATGTTTGATCAATATCTCATTTTAGGAATGTTTTTATTGTCATTATTTTAACGATTGAATATATATATTAAAAGTCTTAATACGATATATAAAAAATACGTAGACCTAAACATCTGTAAAGTAATATGTGATCGTTTGTAAAAAAACAAATTATTTATACTTACATGTTAAATTCAAAATTTATTTAATTTAATAAGATAAAACTATACCAGAGTATGTATATCATCTGTCATAAAATTAAAGTGTGTTTAAATATGTTCATATTCATCTGGTCATGTATCGGTTTCGATAGTTTCCGATAGATGTATTTTTTTATCAACTTATATTGGACGATAAACTAAAGTTGTCAACCAGTTATCTATTATCAACCAACTGGAATAATACATATAATATTCTAAGGTGGGCCATGATTGATTTATTGTTGACTGAAATTCTCTAAAAAAATCATATAGATTTTTAAAGATTTAGTAATAAAAAAGTTCCAGCTAGTTCAGGTTTTTAAAATGGTAACTTTCTATGATTTCTTTGGTTTAAAAAGATATATATGGCTGATTTTTTGCATAGATGATTGTGAATATGATATCTTTAATATTCCAAGTGGTTCGGAGTTTATCTTCAGTAATAAAAAAGTTCCAGCTATTTTGGGTTTTTAAAATGGTATTTTCAATAGAAATAGGTATATAACTAACGATTTCTCTGGTTTAAAAAGATATCTATGGTTGATATTTTGCATAGATAATCGTGAACATGATATCTTTAATATTCCATGTGGTTTGGAGTTTATCTTCATTAATAAAAAAGTTCCAGCTAGTTTGGGAAATACAAATTACCCCATTTTGGTGGGTTTGCTGTTCACATATAGTCATAGAGCCAAGTTAATATTTCTGGCTTTTTATATGGCCTCACTCTCATAATGCCTGAGCGGATAATGGCTCTATGTAGAACCTTGAGAGTATTTTCAAAAATTTTCAACCATGCTGTTATTTTGTAAGATTGTCTTTGTTTGTTAGGCGTCATTCATTACAATAATCAAAATGGTTTACAGTCAAAACATATAGCCAATTATATTTACTTATAGTTTAAAATGACCATTTATTTTTGTTGATAATTAAATTTCTAAAAGTATGCATACAAAACAAAAAATACTATTTGAATCATTTTTATATTACTTTTTTTGTGGATATATTTTCCACATTATTCTTGATCTATACATATAATATATATGTTTGACTAACCAATACATGGTACATTTTGATTGACTCAAGGTACATTTTGACAGGAGAAAGAGTGTTGTTGACTAGAGGGTAAGGGTCATTGACATTAAGAGGATGAGGCAAAATTTTTTTTGGAAATATTGGCACGCCAAAGATAAAAATGTTATACCAATTTTTCATGCCTCATGCATGACTTATATTTTTAAAAATTCCAATTTTTCATGCCTCATGCATACCTACTATTAATTTTGGATATAATGTTAAATATTTGATGATGTATGTATGCATACTAGTATAAAATCTAATAAAAT
>JAUZND010002983.1:0-12522 GCA_034780555.1 Coelogynopora nodosa
TCCCACTGACTCAAAACAGCTTGTGTCGTTACTTGTGTTCCTACTGACTCAAAACAGATTGAGTCGTTGCTTGTGTTCCCACTGACTCAAAACAGTTTGAGTCGTTGACTGTGTTCCCACTGACTCAAAACAGCTTGAGTCGTTACTTGTGTTCCCACTGACTCAAAACAGCTTGTGTCGTTACTTGTGTTCCTACTGACTCAAAACAGATTGAGTCGTTGCTTGTGTTTCTACTAACTCAAAACAGATTGAGTCGTTACTTGTGTTCCCACTGACTCAAAACAGCTTTTTTAGGAAGCTTTTATAACTCAAACATTTCTATTGCTGTATTGGCCACTCCTGTTCACTCATTTCTTCAGATCACGCGTACGACTGGAGTAAGTATATCATTTATTTGCGGAGCAGTCCCCGCGATGCATTAGTTCTCTTATTACGAAAATGTTTTTTTACCTTTTATTTATTGTATTTTGTATTCAAAGTAAGCTTTTCAATAATAACTAGTATGCCTTGAAGCTTATCGGTGATCTTGCTAAAAGTTGAACTATTGAACTGTTTCCATGGATTTTAAAATACACTACATAATTTCGATTTTTTACAGTATGGGAGTTTTTAATTATAATTGTATTCTGCTGCGTAAACATTGGAATGCGAATATCATATTAGGCTACATTCAATTACTTAATTTATTATTATTATTAATTCAAACAACATAGTAAAACAGAATAGAAACTTAACAGGCGAATTATATATCATAAATGATACATCATAAATCTACCAAAAATAAATATCAACGAAATATTCAATTTTTCAATAAATTATTAATTGAGGGGTGTGCCAGTTATCCCCACACCTGTGTAAACGAAATTAATTATCTTTTTTTACCTACACTACAGTATTTTTAATCATTTTCATTTTGTTTATTTGAGAGCATTTCTCACTTCTTAAATGAACAACTTTGAATAGAGTTATTGGAACTATTGTTATTATCCACATCTCTTATATTTTCTCAATCCATGGAATAGGTTACAACTTGTATTGACTATAAAGAATCTTCTGTTTGCTGCTTGCGGGTTTGCCTGGTTTTTTGCTTGATATATAAGTAGTCACACCGTGTATCAATAATGTCTAATTGTATTTAACAGTTACCATTATTTAAAAAAATATATTCAGTCAATTCTCCTCTTTTTTAAATGTTACCTTTTAGTTCGAATCGGATGCAGAAACAGATGTAACTATATAGCTAGATAATAATTTGTGTTGCATTTATTATTCTTTAATATTTGGTTGATCTTGCACGTTTTATTTATTGTTCAATTAGAATTTTTAATAGTTGATTGACACCTGGAGGGTTGACTAAGAAAGTAAAGTTTGCATTGAATGGATTATAACTGAGTGAATTCTTTTTATTGGAGTGTCCTTAGTTTTCGGCCACTTGCTGAAGGTGATTAAATTTCCTTTCAGCAGTGTTTGAGTTAGTCTATATTTCTTGACTGTATTTTACATTTAATCTATTTATGAAAGTAAATTTATTTATAAATATAGATGTATACTAAAACATTTTTTTCTATATTGTATATTTGTCATTATTAACTCTTTATCCATAGACATTATTTTATTACTCTACTTGACGTGGTGCTGAACGCCAGGTTTCATTGATCACCTACACCCAGGCCACCCATAACTCCTAAAATATTAAAGTTTTCATTCAGGGTGCGTTAATTGCATTAGCTTCAAGTGTACGTTCTTCGTCGTGTTGTCCAGCATCAGTTTATATTTGACAGAATATTGTGTAAATCAGTTTCTTGATAAATCAGTTATCTTGATTTATTTTAATTGCGCGAATATAAATAAACACAAACTAATTAATATACTGCAAATATGTTTTAATTATTTGTAATCAATAATTTTTTATATATTGTACTTTTCAAATATATCAATTTGTATTTCACAGAAAAAAATAAGTTTTTTAAAAGTACAGGTACTCCTGACTTCTCAATATAATACTCATAATAGATCGGTACACGCGGGGATGGAAATGATGCCGATGATGTTCGCGAAAGAGAAGCCGCCATTGAATGTGGTGGGGGATGTGGGCGGAAGGATTGCCATCATTGTAGAGGACATGGTGGACGACGTCGATCAATTTGTCACAGCTGCTGAGCTGCTTCACGAGAGAGGAGCGTACAAGGTGAGCCAACCTGCCACGTGACAATTGTCATCACGTCGTGTTATATCAACTTGTCGCTCACAAAATCTACGTTTATTTTATAGTACGATAATATACTAGACTTCATGTCGCTTGTTCTAAGTTAATTTGTAAAAAGTTATGGATATTATGTAGCACATTCATGATTGTTTTATTGATTATTATGATTAGAATGTGGATTAGAAGCATTTTTTAATAATGTTGTATACACTGCTAGGTTAGGAGAGAGTAGAAAATCCCCATATTACCTCAACCTTGGGAGGGGCAACAACATATATTGAAGAATATGTTTCGATTAACTAAATTGACTTTCGTATAATAAAACCAAAATTCAATTGTTTGTTTCGCTTCGTTTGATGACATATTCAGTTATTAAATCAAAGCGTTTTTATGTTTATACTTATGGAAATCTTATACATTAAAAACTTTTATACTCGTTATGACTGCAACGTGCAGTTTGTTTTATATATTATGTTGTGTAGGCTTTTAGCTTTATGCAAAGGTAGTACAATGCAAAAAATTATCTTCACGCTTATCCTTTTTTGCAAACTCCCTAACTAGAATTGTAACCATATTCGTGTTGTTTACAGTAAAAATGTAGAGAAATGTTGCAATCATTCACCTTTTTATCCAATGTACCCCGCTGGGCAGGTGTACGTGGTGGCAACACACGGGATCCTGAGCTCCGATGCCTCCCGCAAGCTCGTGGAGAGTCATGTGGACGAAGTTGTGGTGACTAACACCGTTCCCCACGACGTGCAGAAGATGCAGTGCCCCAAGATCAAGACGGTCGACGTGAGTGTGCTCATAGCGGAGGCGATACGCCGTATTCACAACAATGAGTCGATGTCTTACCTCTTCATGAATATACCGAAGGACGACTAGAGGAAGCTTGTAACTCGTTGCTTGTTTCTTGCTTGCAACAGTGATATCGGGGATGCAAATGACGAAAGCTTGTATGTCAACGGTCTAACATTACATTTGAATTTGTCTGTGTTTTATTTTAAATTTGTATGTGAACGTTTACATGCGCAGATAATTTTATTTCTGAAACTTGGTATTCTTCCAAATCAGTATCTGAATTTAGCTAATATTTAAAATAAACTTATTTGTGAGGAATCTGTGGTTTTTTTGTAAACTTTCTTGTCCTGATTTAAAAAAAATTTCGGTACATTTTTCATTTTCAACTATACGAATACACTTATTTAATTGTGTCTTCATAAATATTGCATTTAGAGTGCACTATGTTTTGTATTTGCTCAGTGTTTTGTTATACCTAACTACCAATGTGCTGCAGTCACCGACTAATATTTATAAGTATACAAACAAATATATTGGGCAATTCCTGTGTTGTTTTCCACTGGTTCTGTGAGACCTTATTACATAAGGGACATGTGTTGTAATTCACCAGTCAATTACTTAAATGTTATTACAAGGTCACGTGACATGACATGAAATTATTTTTACACAAGTGACATGGCGCAACATTGTTTTCGTCAGTTTCTATTGTTTCTAATGTTATAAGCAACCTTTTTTTGTGTATTAATATTAGCATACAATGAAAAAGCAGTTTAGTAAATAATTTTCTTTTGAAATTTTGTGATCACAAAATATGCATTTTTCTTGTCTTCCTGGTTATTGTACATGTATGAAAAAGCTTACTTTTTACAGTTATCTTACATTTTAAAAGCTACTCGTGGGCTTCAAATAGCTTCATTTGATCTATATTTACATTAAACATTTGTGGGTAAATTTTTTTTTAAATGTGTTTAAGATGTAAAAAGGAACTACCTACGTAAAAGGTGTACAAAAGTATACATTATATGAAATACTTCTACACGAAATTAAATAGTTTTTGGTTCCATATATTTCCGTTTTCCAAATATGTGGTAAATAAAAGAAAAATTGTTAATCGCAACATAAACTGATGAATTATTTAGCAAATTTTCGTTTTCACCGTTCCATATATTTCCGTTTTCCAAATATGTGGTAAATAAAAGAAAAATTGTTAATCACAACATAAACTGATGAATTATTTAGCAAATTTTCGTTTTCACCTCTAATTTAGATTAAATTTGGTAAAAAATTCAATCAATATATATACAATAGATATATCAGTCTCAAAGAAAACATTTTTAACTTCAATATTTTCCCTAATTCTATGTTAATGGATAGAAATTATAAATGTTATGGTACAATTAACGCAAGATTTGTTTCCTTGAGTAGTGTACATTTAAAATAGTATCTATAACCTGACATGATGTTCCTTTTATAATGTGATTTTTAGTTTAGAGTATTCCTTTATTTATTCTATGCATTTCCAAAAGTTATGAGGGCGCCGTAAAAAAAATTACGAAATGTAATAAGTAGATTACAAAAAGTAATTACGAAGAAGTAATAGTGCTGGGCTAGCTGAATCGCCATCATCGAAGCGATTTGGTCTCTTTCTGTATCGAGGTAGAGTTGCAGGTCGGTTTTATCTTTTGCTTCGTGAACCGTTTCCTCATAAAAAGTTTGAAAAGTATCGTCAGTGCGCTGTTGTCGATAGAATGCGCGGGTGATTTCACATTCTTCTTTTGTCATCTGTGAGGTTGTCGTTTTACATTGTAAATGGACTGACAAATCTTTGGCGGGTGCAAAAATGAAAAACGATAATTTCAGACCAAAATATAGTAGGTATGAAATTTTCCAATTAACGTAGCGATACCACCAGCAGCGATCCAATTTTTTTCTTGGGTAGTACCATTGACTTCCACCAAAGTTTCCATTAAAGTATTGTAATTTTTTTTAATGGAACCTATTGCTTTTTTCCTGCCAATCCAAAGTGTAGGACAAAGTGGCTTTATTCCTGGACCGATATTAGCTTCCAGGCCAGTTGATAATTAGTGAAAGGATGTATTTATTTGGGCCTGTTCAAAGAGAGCTTGTCTCTTCGGCGAGTATTTGAATAACCTGGCAACCTCTCGAGCTAAATCCAACGCATCTTTGATTGCTTTGGTTTTTTAGTAGCATCTTGTAGAACAAGATTTGTACAATAATGGGTCAAGCAATGGATGGAAGTGCTGCGGGGAAGTCTCTCTGGATATTGGCTGCTACTCCATTCAATCTCCCCATCATGTTCGATGCGCCATCATTTAGGCTTGTCCTTTGCAATTTTCTATGGATAAAGAACATCAAATGAGCATGTCTTTTATTGTACTATAGTTAAAGCAGTAGACGTTGTCAGTGGAACAGCAAACATGCCGAGCGGTTCTTCATGAATAACGTAGTTGTCATCGACCTATCTGATGCATAGCATTTAAGTTGCTTAATATTGCTGACATCAGTGGTTTCGTCTGCCATAACTGCAAACAACTTCGCATCATTAATTTCATCGACAGTTTTGCGTAAAGTAGTATAGTGGGCCATAAGTTGTAGTATCTCATTTACGACGTCATGCGAGAGATACTATCCATCTATCAACCAGTTAGTATAAGCCTTTATCATCACTGAACTTGAAGGCTTTTTTTTCAGCTGAAACAAATTATGTTCGCCGTCAGTTTTGCCACATATGGCGATTCCTTGTCGACCTATTATTGTATCCCCTTCAGAAGTATCATAAAATACTTATGATGTGTAGCTTGATCCCTCACCAGCTGATTGTTGATTTGTGCGACCACAGTGACATCTTTCAAAGACAACAACTTGGCAGTTGATTCTTGATGACAATGACTTTTCTCATGACCATCAAACTTTACTTTGGCATATTTCCAGTTCTGAAACCTTTGTAATTGGTTGCAGTTTATATAGTATAGAAGAGTATAGAGAGTATGTTATTTTTCTCATGAATTATTGGGGAAGCCTAAATATATCCGGGCCCCCCTGAAAATATTGGGGCCCCCCTTGGCTCACCCACTTCTGCCACCCCTGTAATGATAGTTTTTAAAATGAGCTCATTCAAAAACATCACGTACTGATTCATCAATCATAATGAATATAATGTTAAAGATACTAAATAGATTTTTTTATTATTATATAACTAAAGTTTTACTGGAATAAATTTATAATAAAAAAGCCGCTGAAAACTGTAAACAAATCGCTTAGCCAATCAGAAGGCGGTATTTGGTATAACACAACTTTACGCTGGTATAACACTCAAATGTGTGCATTGTTATACGCAGGAATTTACACATACAAACGTAAACATGTTTGCAATATGAAAACGGTCAATTGGTATAGTACACGGTCAATTGGTATAGTACACGGTCAATTGGTATAGTACACGGTCAATTGGTATAGTACACGGTCAATTGATATAGTACACACTTGTTTGTTATGTAACACTTTAACGTATATAAATATATGCAATGCACGAATTTGTATATTACTCGAAAAAATTTGGTATGAGACATTTAACAGTTTAGTTACACAAAAACAATGCTGTATATGTTAAAGTGAACTTTGATATATCACACAATTAATATGAAACAATACGTATTTTCTGGTATTATACCATTCAATATTGAAATAGGTATAACACACAACTTTTGATGTAGTTCACATTTTCGTTTATAAACATACATATATTATATTTTATACCACATCACTGGTGTAACTCACACATTATTTATATAATGTACAATTATGTCTAAATAAGACGCATACGTACGTAGTTTTTTTAGCTAAAAAACAAATGTTTTATATGATCTTAATGTAAATGATGGTAGTTTATGTATAACTATTCGGACGGTATACCAACGTGTCAACCACTTCGAAGCTCAACTCCTTCCAACGACTCACCCATTAGGTCCTCACGTCATTTTTAAACAAGGTCTTTCATATTTTAAATTTTGTTTTAATTAATATAAAGTACGGTTAATCTATCTTATTTAACGTGAAATTTATTGGCAGGGTCGGTGTTTTGTTTTATATTGACGGTTAACAGGAAGCAATATTTTCTATTGTAAGATTATTATAATTTTTTTGTTTTGTTATAAATTTTATTGGCTGATTCATTTTGTCTGTTCGTTGAATTTTTTTGTGAAAGAATGAAATATTAATTTATATTGTTTGAAATACAGTAAAATAAAAAAGCGTTTATGCATATTTTAAGACTATTGTTTTGGTTATAGTATGCTATATTGATAAAAATTATAAATAATATTATTATATAATAATAATATGCCATGGTAAAAATATTGGGTGCTATTACTATTATTATTATTAAAGTATTATAAATATGCACCTCCCATGGCCATGGCATAATTTAATGCATAATCATATTTTTTCAATAACAATGGTTAAACATACAGTAAAAAGTAAGTCACAATTAATAAATACTTTTTTGAAACTACTGTAACTGATATATAATTTGTATTTATCAATACAGTCATGACATAGAGTCTAGAATATATATAGTATACATTAAAGCATTTAAGTAGGGTTTTTAAATCAGTATATTTAAACAAAATATTATCAAAGACAGGCAAAATTTTTTTCAGGAATATTGGCACGCCAAAGATAAAAATGTTATACCAATTTTTCACACCTCATGCATGCCTTATATTTTAAAAAATGCTGATTTTTCATGCCTCATGCACACCTACTATTAATTTTGGATATAATGTTAAATATTTGATGATGTATGTATGCATACTAGTATAAAATCTAATAAGCTATAATAAATAATCACATTTACTAGGAAGGCTTTAACATGCCTATCATCACGCCTATCACACCTTTTTTAAGGCTCCTGCATGCCAATCACGTCTGAATTTTGCTTTTGCACACCAAATATCTTGAGAATATTGCTTCCCAAAAAAAATTTTGCTGGAATTTGTAGATTACAAGGTAGATGATTGTATCTGATACAGTAAATCCAACATATCTAGTTTATATAATATTTATCAACCAGGTAAAAATACACAATTATAGAGATCACCAGTACACTCTAAATGTTTTCTATTTAAATATTCAAATGTATATGTTTTAATTACTTCAAGTAATAATAAACTCAATTTCAAAATGTGATATGTGTATGAGTTACAAAATGTATATAAAATTTATAATTAATTTATATTTATTATAAATGGGAAAGTTATAGTAAATGTAATGATATATAAATTAGTTAAATTTTAACAATCTTATCATGCAAATTGCCAGGGGGGCTCATTGTGTGTGAATGATCCTTCTTTTAATCTGAAGGGGCCTCCTATTGAAGGGTGCTGAAAAGTGCAGAAAAGGCCCCTTATTTTGTTATAAAGGGGGCCCTTCTTGTACTGGGAAGAGCCCCAATCTAGCAAAAGCTTGTAAATGTTTGCATAAATGTATAATAATTGCTGAATATAACTTATAAAAAAATGACTGCCTAAAATTTAATATAATTATATAATGTTTAGATTAAACTTTTCTTATTTTGTTGTTTTATTTTGGACAGGGGCTCTGGCATAAAAATAAGCCCCCCTCTGGTAAAAGCTTGCTTCTTTTATATAGTATGACACTAAGCATATTTAAAAAGAATTAAAAAAAATAACTATGGAAATTTGTTTGTATATATAGTGGCTATAGCCACATTTATTATATCTAACCATATATAGTTGTAAAACCTTGTTTAAACTGTTTTTCTATGTCTATGAATTTGTCAATATTTTTGGTAAATTTTCCAAAAAAAGGGGGGATATAGACTTTAGGTTAGATCCTGGGGGATATAACCACAGTGTCACTGCATTTGTAAATTACAGTTATGTTTTGACTTTTGTACCCTTTCGCTTTAGTTTTGTAAATTAAATATTTTTAAAACAAAAATATAACATGTTTCTTACCCAAGATGGTAAATCTTTTACTCTGGCTATAACTTCATTTCTTTCATTCTTTGCTAATTCTAAAGAAAATTGTTGGTGCTTAAATCGATGAGATACCACTCCTTCATAAATTAAGTAGAGCAATACACCAAGCATAATCCAACTAATACTGAAGGAATAATAACCCAAAAGCCAGACAAAAAACAAAATTACATTTAATTTAAAAAATAAATAAATGCTGTCTGTTATAAGAATTTTTTTTTTTGAAATATCCGTTCCGCTATTTAATAAAGAAGGAATTTTTACATCCATTTTTAACCATGAAAGTTGACTTTTTTGTAAACGCCTTAAATTTATTTTATGTTTAATTCACGCGGTATTTATTTTCCCATATTATAACAAAATTATATAATTAAAATCAATTAAGCTATTTATATGTAAATTAAAATTGCTACGCAAATTAATTCAAATTTATTTATCTAATAAGTAGGTGAAAATCATAAAATAACGTTTCTTTTCTATTTATTGTATAATCTTTTATTACTATATAGCTTTAAATAACTAAATATTATATATTCAATAATATATTAATTGATTTTTTTGATAAAATTGATTGTATATATACAATTATTGTCATAATTATGTTCACAACAAACATTAAATTATAATAGCTATATAATAATAGGCTCTTTAGTAAATTGAAGTTTATATAGGCTGTAACTTAAATCAGGAAAA
Source organism: Coelogynopora nodosa (assembly GCA_034780555.1). NCBI lineage: Eukaryota > Metazoa > Platyhelminthes > Proseriata > Coelogynoporidae > Coelogynopora > Coelogynopora nodosa. The sequence continues at coordinate 9,721 of JAUZND010002983.1, forward strand.
AAGGAGAACAAATCCAAACGAAATTGAACATATTTTTCAAGGTCGTCAATGCAAAAGTATATAAAATAAATAAAATAGATTTTAAAATAATCAAACTAATTAATAAAAAACAAATATTAAAGATTTTAGAATGTCGATAAAAATGGTAAAAATACTGTATACATTAAAATGAATTCTGAAATATACAAATAAAATAAGTATAACTAATTTATAATAATTATTACATTCTTTAAATTAAAATTGTTTTGTGTATCTTTGTTACTTGTTTCAATTCCGACCTTACAAACCAGTTATTTATTCATCCGGTTTTTTCTCCGGTTTTTTCCTCCGTATTTAAGCCACAACACATTTGTTTTCCAATTATTGAAATATTGATGGCAAACTTTTGGTATTTTTATGTAATTTTTTAATTTTCTAAATATGAAGTTTAAATATAGGCAAACAGATATTTGCATGTGTTCCAAAACGTATATATCCTAAAGTATAAACTTTATTTCCTTTTTCCACAGATGAAACTCCTAAATTATAATGTCCACTGACGATGGGCAGATAATTAGGGGGGAGGGGAGGGGTGGTGGGGGTAGATGAAAAGCGTTCAAGTGATTACAAGGGGAGTGGTGAGGAGGCTGAGAATTGTGTATACGTACGCTTTTATTAAAAATTTGACCATACTTTTTTCAATAATATCTATGATTGAATTAAAGTGTTAGTATTATCTATGGTCCAAATAGGTAATTTAGTACAAACCAGAGTGAATAAATTCACTGATATCAAAACAATCAGTCGAGTAAACATTAGAATTAGAATTAGGTGTGTCTGTGCTAAAGTCAATGGTTTGTACTACATATAATCAGTATTTGAATTTCTATGCCGTCTGGAATTTCAAATAGACTTAATTCTTAAGGCCTTTACACACCTAGCGCGACGCGCGGCAAAAATTCAATTTTAGTTCTGACTATGCGCTACGTGACGCGACAAAATACCATGCGATATTATGGCTCTAAAGAGATATGTATGTATATTTATATAAACAGACCACGCACTATTATATGTGTGTTTATATAAATACTTCAGCCCGATACATTATGTATAGATGACATGAATATACTTCATGTCACATACATTCATCACATACACACGTCATGTCACTATATACTTCATCGTCACATACTAAAAAAAATTATTGGAGCGGATTATTATGGGAGAGAATAAAATAATTAAGCAGGTAGCTATTTTTTGTTCACGACCAATGCATAAAGTCTGTGTTACTGAGGTGTCCTCTCTTACTCGTCCCTATATGTGCAGGAACGAGTGTATATGACTTCGTCACACTGATTTCGTCACGCGACGTCGCAGAAAAAGTTGAATAATTTAAAATTCAGTTATGTCGCGTCGCATCGCGATCAATGAGAATAGGCGCATTGAAATGTATGTAATCAAATTTTTGCGGCACGTCGTGTTGCCCTTGGTGGGCATGAGCTTTTAGTCGTGCGTATAGGTTTGTAAAGCACATGTTTATTTTAATTTTCAATAGACTGCTTTTTAATAGTAGGCTATGGCTACTACTAACTAATTTCGATCGATTTTCATCAGCTATATTTGCGGACGATTGTAGATAGTTGTGGCTCTTTTATTAATCAAAGAAGGTGAGATTTGTTAATTGGTAGATATTTAGATTTCATTAGTGGACACTTTTATTGTGTCTATAAATATTGACCTTCTGAGGCGGCCATGAAAAGTTACAAGACTTACCATACTACTGCTACTATCATTAAAAATGAGGACACGCCGCCTAACACAGTAGTCTTCATCGAGGAATCAGCAATAATCCCAGTTCGGAACATATTCTACCTATTATAGGTGTCTCATGTATGATATGGCTCTCTGTTTAAGGTATATGTTATAATAACATACCTTACATAACAGTATTACGATTGTTAAGTTTCAATTTAACATTAGAAGATAAAATATATAATTTGATAGTTATAATGTATAATGTTTGTCATCACAACATAAATATATTATTAAAGTACCTACCCTAAATATATTTAATCATACAAGGCATATTATTTTTTAATGTACGATGTTACAAACATCGTTACATAATTACAAAAAAAGTTATGGTATATAAAGTTATCCTTTTAATACACTAAACCATGCAGCAGTGTGTAGTTATATTCCTATTTAATACAAATTGTATTCAACTACGGGCCAAAATGTCAAACTTGGCACACATTCAGCAAAAAACAAACCGAAAAATATATAGTTCAATTTTACAATTTTTTTGTTCTAATATTAATGAAATTAATATAGACCATCTGTTTCTAATAATTTAAAGATATTTAAAACATTTTAATTATGTTTTAGGAATGATAATTGACAGCTACCTCCAAATTTGTATATACTGATTTAAAAAAATAATTTAACGTATAATTATTTTTTACTATTGAATAGATCGTGTGTTGTCATTGATAAACATTATATTCTTAATAAGATCCTGATATTTAATGTATTAAACTATTTTAACCTAATAAAATTGTAAAAATATTTTATTTACTATTTTTAAAACTTTTTTGGTTATTGTGTGAACTCTTATCCTGTTTAAATTAAAAATATATTAAAAATATATTAATACAATTACTTAATAACATTGTTTATTAGGAACATTTGAACCGTATTACAGATGAATAACTTAGTTTATGCAAGCTTATACTGATTAGTTTGATATTTTTAAAATGTACTGTTATTGCGTGACGTGCTTGAACTATAAATCTTTTAAACGCCTTTTTAGAATACAGATTG
>JAUZND010002984.1:0-12522 GCA_034780555.1 Coelogynopora nodosa
GAAATTCTCCCTTGCTGGATAGGTTTGTTGCTCTCCCATGGACAAACCACTAATGAGAAGGGTTTTTCTATTAACAAAGAAATCAACTGCACTAATCTTTCTGCCAAATCATTGGTAGCTAAACAATGCATTTTACAACCATGTATTCAAAGTTGGAGGGATTGAAACTGTTAAAATTGCCTGTGTATTGCTACAATCTGCCACAGCAGGCAAGTCTTGTCTGCAAATGCACTATAGGGAAATGAAGGAAGGAATGAAAATACAAAGTGTCAAAAGAATTGGAGGATATAAGCACGAAAGTATGAAAAGTTGACGTGGAGAAGGAAATTTGATTCAGGATGCAGACAGGTTTGGCTGAGGGGACATAATCAACTGGGGACAGCACAATGATCTCCAACTCAAATAATGCTTTTGGGCATGTGGCCAAAGTGAATCAACTTATACTTTACTTGCTCTCAGATAAAATCAATAAAATGACTCACTAATAGTCAGGCTAGTATTGTATATATACTCTATATCTATGCACACTATTCATATAATTATTATATTCATGTCAAATGCATGTATATTTATTTAATATTTTTATTAGTTGTATAATTATGACATTGAAACGCCAATGCATAACATTTGAAATTGAACATCTGGACAATGAGAAGTGTCTCTGCTTATTTCACATCACAATCAAAATCCACCCATCAGACTCAACACATTTTAGTTTTTTTACTAAGGCTGCAAAGAAAGAACTCTTCCACTTCGATTCCGTCTTGCCAATGTCCATAAAATGTAGTGTCATCTGCAATAATTCACCATAAATAACCAAGAGATGCTCCTCCAAGAATAAAGCCGCCAAGCACATCAAAGAGATGTAGAACACACACTCAAACAACAGCTACCCCATACATTTCATCCAGAACACTCACTATGGTTTGAAGAAAGAAAAAGAAAACTCGACCCTTCAACACACATCATTTCTACTTCGAATTACCCTTTTTGATGATGTCACAGATAAGAGGATTCACATAGTGTTCAGAAGCCTAGATTTAGCCAGAAGACTAAATAAAATTTATCTTCTACATTTTGTATATAAATATAGTGTCAGGACAAAATCGGAATAAAGTGAGTATTCAAAATTCTAGGAATATTTGGAAATCTATATTGTGTATCACTATACAAAGTACATCAACATTTTAAACAAATTGCTAATTTATTTTAATGAAAAACTTATTTTGAATCATTTATGTAATGTGCAGTATCCTAAACTGTTGTATAAACTGTTCTATTTAGTTATCTATTAAAATTACTCACATGTTTATCCTTTGGCATTTTCCATGTTTACTTTAAATATATCCTTTATTAGTATTATACAACTTTGTATTGTCGCATTTCATTATCATAGTAAAAAGACTTGATGATGATTGACGTGTATTGTGATGAGTGTCATCTGTTAACTATGTATTTTGTAATATCAAAAGCATTAATTTTTCAGAACAATGGGTAAAAAAAAGAAAGGGCCTGGTGAACAAGGAGGACAACAGCCGTAAGTTTAACTTATATCCATATATGCACAAACAGAAAGTACAACTGCCCCTAGTTGTACTAGGTAGTCACAGTAAAACTTTGTGGAGGTAACCAATATCTGAGTAAAGGACGGATTGACATGTAGTGTTTATGTTAACTGGTTGCACTTATTCACCTAACTATACCAATGCATCCAATTAGACAATAATGTTAATTTCATACTACAAAACATACAGATGTTTGGTACTTTATTTGTGCAACTTATTAGTTTCCTTCTTTTATTTAATTAAATTTGGATGAGAAGACCGAATCTATTTTTAATGTTTTAAAAAACAATTGCAAGGAAAATTCAAATGAAATGCCTGTTTCAGAATGACTAAACTATCTTGCAATTTGATTTTGTCCTTTATATCAGCACAAATAGAAGATGTGACATCCCAAATAATGCGCAATTCTAAATAAATTGACTTGAATCCATGATCCAAGTGTTAGCTGCGTTAGATTTGTTTCTTGTAGTCGGACGATGTATATGATTTCTTAATCTGTTTATAATAACCAACATATTATGTAATGTACAATTGTTTTACTTCATGTTAATTGTAAAAAAATTGTGTGTTCAGTCTATCTCTCAATTTCCTTTCCTTATTAAGTTGATTTTCAATTAATCTCTTTAACCCTTCGTACGTCGAAAGGGGGGTATGTCATTTTTTCAAATAAATTAGTTTTTGGTTGAACTATAAAACGTATGACTCTGATTTTTTTACTCAGTGGCTAAAATACTTTTATCTAACTAAAAAATATAATAGAAATCATTTCGAATATTTTTACATATCAGAAAAAATGGTGTTATTATTGATCCATTTTATACACCCCCCCTGGGTTTTCATACTTGCCAAAGATATTACGAGCTGAAACTTGCAATATTAATAGAAACATAAGTTTATCGTAAATCATATCCATTTAACTTGATTATTAAAATAACCAGCAATTTAAAATAATACTCAAATAACATTTATACTACTTATAGCTAATTTGTATAAGTAATATAATTATAATAATAAATCAACAAATAAAGATTTTGTGATCTGGAATCAGATGCTAAAAAACAAGTCAATTGGTTGCATTCAACAAAAATTATACTTATAGCATTTATTGGTGAATATATAGTTATTTTCCTATAGTTTTCCTAACTGGAGTTTATGATGTAATCAATATATATATATATATATATCAATATACCAATCGATTAATTTTTTTGAAAATTAAAATCTCTCGACAAGTCTTTAGGAGGTATCTGTATACCAAATTTCAGCTTCATCGGATGATAGGAAGTTTGGTTGTTTGGGTGGGGTGGTAAAATACCCTACACAGTATGTCCACGTGCGAAGGGTTAAATAAGCTATTTAATTCATGTATTTACTTTGCGTTTTGACTGTGTGTAATCTTTAACTAGTAGAGGTATGTGCATACAACTAGTAGTCCCACTTGGTGTCTCCAAGTATGACTAGGTAGTATACTACCTAGTAAGAGTTCTGTTTATACCACTGTTAGTGTAATTAATTTTAGAATACATAGTTATGGTGTTATTATGTATTATTGACATGTTATGTTTATAAAGTGAAATAAAACTATTCTAAAACATAAATTTATAATTAGATTGGGAGATTTTTTACATTTTTAACCACTTTTAACTAGTTAAATTTATCCTTTCAGTATTTAAACAAATATTTCTAAAAGTTGGTACATATTTATGTTGTTTTTTATATTTTACCACAATTTTTCACATTTCATTATTCTTATAATTATTTTGATTTATTATGATCTATGTTAATTGTTTATTATTGAAAGGATTATATTTTTTTCAGTGGAGTAAGTCAAGATGATCATGGTGAGCAAGGCCATGGATCTGGTCCAAATCAAGGAGGTCGTGGACGCGGTCAACAAGATCAGGGAGGTCGTGGACGTGGTTACCAAGGTCAGGGGGGTCATGGACCTGGTCAACAAGATCAGGCAGGTCGTGGACGTGGTCACCAAAATCAAGGAGGTCGTGGTCGTGGTCACCAAGATCAGGGAGGTCATGGACCTGGTCAACAGGATCAGGCAGGTCGTGGACGTGGTCACCAAGATCAAGGAGGTCGTGGACGTGGTCACCAAGATCAGGGAGGTTATGGACCTGGTCAACAGGATCAGGGAGGTCGTGGAAGGGGTCAGCAATATCAGGGAGGTCGTGGAAGAAGTCAACCAGGTCAAGGTCATGATGAAGGAGGACGTGGAAGAGGTCAACCAGGTCAAGGTCATGATGAAGGAGGACGTGGAAGAGGTCAACCAGGTCAAGGTCATGATGAAGGAGGGCGTGGAAGAGGTCAACCAGGTCAAGGTCATTATGAAGGAGGGCGTGGAAGAGGTCATGATGGAGGTCGTGGAAGAGGTCAACAGGGTCAAAGTCATGATGGAGGTCGTGGTATAGGTCAACCAGGTCAAGGTCATGATGAAAGAGGTCGTGGAAGGAGTCAACCGGGTCAAGGTTATGATCAAGGAAGTCGTGTAAAAGGTCAACAGGGTCAAGGTCATGATCAAGGAGCTTGTGGAGGGGGCCAACAGGAAGAAAGCCAGTTCAGTAGTTATCAAGCAACCAGACAGGTCCCTGAAGATTCTCAACGAGCGCCGACTCCTAGTACTAGGCCCGACACACCGAAGTCAGGGACATCTGTTGATAGCTACACGAAGCCAAAATCAGATACTATGCCATCGTAAGTTATTACTTTTATACAAATACATAACATAATGTTTTATAATATTTTATAATAATGAAGTAGTATAAGTTGGTGTATCACGTTCACCATTCAGTAGTGTAATGTAATTATAGTGTTATGAGATGGAAGATCGTACTGTTAGATCATACAGTTCTGCAGTATAACTTATAATATGCAGTATACAGTGTACATGAAGAATTTGTTCGAAACAGGTAGTTCGAAACCATTTATGTTTTTCAATGTAATGTGAAGCTGGCCCTAACTGTAACGATTCTGCTGTTAAAACCTACCTAGACGTAAAATTCTTCGACGATCAAGAAACTTTTTATTCTGTTTGATGACAATTTTATTCTGACACCATAACTCATCCATAACCGATGAGTTATGGTGTCAACAATTTGTATGAAAATAAGGATATCGGTTACATGGATAAACACATCGTTCGAGCTATTCAGCCCTCATTAGGTACCCTAGTCTCCCTACTGATGACTGGATTGCAAGTAGTACTTATTAAAACTCCAAACAAATCGGGATTTCTAACTTTCTCAGGAGGGAAAGATAGATCCAGATCCCAAATTTGCAAATCTTTGGGATAGTCGATTACTAACTCCAAAAAGAAACCCATGTTTCAACTAAATTTATGCGACTCAAAATGAATCCATGTGATCTATGTTTCATAAAGTCTTGACTACTCCTTGGAGCTGATTAATCGATAGTGCAGAATCGGTTTAGTATTTAGAAAATTTTACTAGAGTTCTTGTCCCTCCAAGTTAAGATTTCGTCCGTCTTATATGTAAAGCATTTTCCCATCAATATGTAGATTTTATAAAACAATACTTAAAAAGAATAGTGAATGTTCGATAGCGGCAAATAGAAAGTGGACACGATACCGTCGAACATTATAGCCAACAGTTCCTATGTGGTAGGTAATGTCACAGTAAAGGCTTGATGGGCGCTAGTTCATTGAAAAGTAAGTATTTCAACTTTTTGCGGAGTGTCGCGTCGCGTCGCGCTTGGTGGACACAGGCCTTAAGTTATGTTGGCAGTTGTTTCTTAAACACAATTGTATCTATTGATCTCACCAAGGCTTTGTCTAACAAGATGGTTTTAAATAAAGATAATGGTCATCGGTAAATAGACAGAAAGATTTCACACATTTTCACTCATCTGATATAGTCATTCTCAAGTAAACTATTTAACAATATTGAATAATGAGCCTTATAATCAAGATTATTTGTAATTAAATAGAGTGATCTTCTTTCTATACCAAGATTTATCGACACTCCCCTTTCACTATTACTAAGACAATGTTCAATTCCATCTGTACAAAATCTTTATTTTCTGTAGTATCAGTATACTCAGTATAATGGTCTTGCATAGTAACGCGTATCTGCTACACCTGCGTTAATTTATTACGAAGTTGATAAATATTTTTTTGCTGGTGACAATTCATCTATAAGGAAAGATTGTCTCTATACATCCTCATATACCTTCTGATTTTAAGGTAGGCTATACTATTAAGTAGGGCTTATTTAGTTCTAACTATTTATTTTTCTTATTATTCTACTCTTAACTGATAAAATGATCTTATTTTCTGTTAATGTTAAATTATAATGCTTTTTTAAGTAATTTTTTTAATTAATTATGAATATGCTTCGTGCTCACATACAGTAGCCTAATTCAGCATTTTTAAAAGTTTTAAAAATATAAATGAGCAATTGCTCGCCAAAACGTTCAGCCATCAGAGTTGAGGTGTTGCGAACTTCACTTATAAGAATATTGATATACTATTATATTAATAAACTGACAATTGAACATTTTTTTTAAGAATGTAACATAATATGTTTTTTTTCTAAAAAAAAATATAATTTTTTGGTATGTGCTGATATTATTTTAGACTTTGAACCTTATAGATATATATTATTATGTGTGGGATGAATATACATGGTCACTGTAACATGTAACCGGTTAGATTAGATACATAGGATTCGATTAAGAGAGTACTCCTATAACATTGTTCGTTTGTATGTATTGTAATAATGCCGTCCTTTACATCGAATAAATGTTCATGCACGCAGTGTAGTGCCTGAATATAGATAAGTGTATGAAATAAACTAAAGATTTTGACAAAGAGCTATCCTGACAATTAGAATAGGTCTAGAACAAATTAAACTTTTCTTTATTAGTTGTTCTTTACTAATTATTGTTGTTTTTGAAAATCTTAAAAGTTGTTTTTAGTAATTTCATTTGTACATTTATCATTTTAGACCCAGAAGAGAAGACACTGCTGATTTGGCACGAGAACTACAAAAAAAGTAATATTTTTGTATTTTAAAATATTAAAACTGTAATTTCTGCATACTTTTTGGGAACATAAATATAATAAAATAATAGTAATATTCATGAAAGAAAAGTATTCATAACTTATTATAATGTATAGCAAGAAAGAAAGACATATACTGTTGAACAATAATATTGATAGTATTCAACTGGTAACAAAATATTCTTCAAAACTTCATAATCGTATCATAGGAATACAAAATACAATATTTCTTTAACTTTATAATGTATAATAATTGTACAATATAAAAAATATATAGTGAACGATACAGTTTACATAATAAAAAATTAGAAACTATTTCGTTAAGTGTCCTATGTTACCCTATACGGCCCGGGGTAACTTGGACTACAAGCTTTATTTCCTGCTTTTAATAAGAGATACTTAGGACTTATTTTTAAATAAAAGCAGTAAGATTATGTCGACGCTATTTTGTATATCTAAAGTATCTCATTGATAGATATTTTCTAAACGGCTGTTTTTTTTAAAAATGCGTGTAAAAATTAATGTTTAAAATGACAAATGTTTGATCATTCTCATACCTTAATTTGTTATTACATTTTTGTCGTAAGTAACAAAAAATCGCTTTACAAAAACGTGTCTCAAATTTGACACTTTAGTTATGCAAAACAGCGACAATGTGTATAGTTATGTAATCCTTTATTGGAGTAGCTGGGGACATATAAATTTGTTACATTTAGTTTGTATACCTACTACTTACTGTTCTTTGTTATAATACAACTGTGAAGGTTTTGTGAGAACCAAATCTGTGTAGAGGCTGCATGGGTTGATTTGATATCATAATATTGATTATTCAAACTTTCAAAAAGCTGTTATTACTTTTTTGTTTGTTACCTGTCTATAAAAAACATGTTCATCGTTTAACTTTATTCCTGTTCAATAATTTTTTGATTGGTTAGAATTTCTCAACTATTTAAATAACCGAAAGATTGTCCTAAAAACTTCTATTGAAAGCTTTAAAAAATTGTTTCATTGTAAAACAATTAATGATTTTAAAGATGATACCTACTTAAAACAAAAAAATATTGTAACTTAATGCAAGTAGAATTCTCCATGCGGCGCTACGATATCTTATTTATCTGTATAGTTTCCTCCTGATTATAAGCATTATGCGCATTCGCGCAACTGCGGTGAAGGGCTCATATTATAAGTTAGACACGGTAGTTAACAGGCGTGGATGTGACTTATTGATAGGTGGGTTCGCTCACAGATTTCTGGGTTGCATGTTCGATTCATACTCTGTACTGATGAGGAGCAAACACCCCGAAACTGGTCTGCAGATGGATTTACCAGTCGATTTCTGCGTCTTCAAAATTCATTTATATATATTGTATATTAATTGTGTGGTTCTATTTAATTTAATATTCAATATTTATTAAGTCAATATTACCAAGCTATATAGGTGTAGACTTTTCGTGGATTTATTCATTATATAAACGTATTATAGTTTCCCTAGTTCTTGTATATTTAATTATTTATTTTATGTTGCTACAGGGTCACACTAAAGCCCAGTAGTTCTGGTTTATCAAAATACAAACCACCTAAACGACCTGATAACGGCGGGAAAATGGGTCGTCCAATTCAACTCCTTGTCAATTGTTACGGAATGAAAATACCCCCTGAAAAACAAATCTATATGTATGACATCAAATTTGTAAAGTCAGTGGAGAAGGGTACTACTAAAGATATAGGAAGTCGGCAGACGGATAACAAGGCAAAGCGCCGTGAAATTGTTGACGGATTCTTGAAAAATAATGCAACTAAGTATGCATGATATTTTTGAAATAGACCTATTAATTTAATTATAGTAATGTCTGAACATTGTATTAATTTTCAGATTTGGTGGTAGTTCTGTTTACGATGGAAACGCCTGTATATTTACTATCCAACGACTAGTCGGTATTTCTGCTGAGCCAAGGAGAATTCCTTATGAGCATCATGATCCAATAAGAGGCGATGATGCAGGTGTTGTAATTCACACAATAGAATTGAAGGAAGCTGGTGTTGGATGTAACACAACCGACTTGTTAAACTATGTTGAAAAAGACAGCAAGGGGACATCGACAGACATGCCACAGGTACATATTGTTTAATCGAAAAGAGAAAAAAACTGCTGTATATAGTCTAGGACTTTTAATTACATTAATCCGAATGATTTGGTTGTGTCATAATTCATTAAAATTCCCAATCAATTTCAGTTAAATAGTTTTTAAATATATATTTTTAACTACAGTTGAGACGACCATCGTTGTTTTTTTCTTACATTTAACGTTTCGCAATGTAGAGCAAAATCGAAGAATTCAGTTTTCGTGAAATAAAATCTTTTAATAAAATTGATAACATGTTTTTTTATTACAAGCATCTCATATGATATACAAATAATAAATTTTCTAGTTTATTATGTGGTAGGTAATTATTTTATTAAAATATATATGAAATATTTTGTATTATAATTACACTTTGTCGAACCTGTAATTTTTTAAAATTTTATTTGATATGTGAGAAATGGTATTACAAGTTTTAGTAAATAAAGAGTAATCTTATACCTATTTACCATATATCGAATAAATTGCATTTAAAATTGTTTGAATTTCCAGGTTTAACGAAATATAGTGTAAACGCAATACACAAGTATATTTCATATATATTTTAATAGCATAATTTCCTCTTAATTAAATTTGTTATAGGCATATGAGCTGCTTTTATTCGACATTATAAGCACAGATGACATGGTTTTCCATTTTACTACATTCTCTCTACAGTTAAAAAATCTTATTTTGTTTAGGAAACAATCCGAGCATTTGACACATTAATGCGGGGAATAATGCTATGTCGAGGAATGATACCCATTGGACGGCGTGCCTTTTTCAATGAAAATGTTGCTCATCAGTTGAGGTGCGGACCTTATGTTGTTCACGAGGGATACTTCCTTAGTGTTCGACCTCAACGTTGGGGTGTTGTGCTCAATATTGACAAGGTAACTCAGGCGTTTATTACTTCAAAAACATAACAGAATTGGAACCTATCATATGCGATTAATATATGTAGTCACGCAGGAACCGAATTTCGTGGAACTTACTAACTCAATTCGTTATTAAATGTACCACAAATTTTCGTATGCCATACTTGGTTGTGCGTTAAAGTTATTTATTACTATTAATACATATACTGTATTTATGATATATACACACACCTTTTGTGTCTTATACACTAATTTGTAAAATATTGAATAATTGAGGTTATTAAAATAAATAAAAAGACACTAATGAATAGGAATTTTTAATATTATTTGAATCTTCATAGTCTATATTATGATAAAGTATTATATTTTAATAATTATTGTTAGCATTAGGCCTATTATTAAACATTTAAAATTATGTTCAAAATACTTGGAAAATTATTAAAAAGGATCAGAATAAAATTTGAATTAATAAATCTTTACATATATACCTGAAAAGTAATGTCTTAAATACCTGAAATTGACTGTCCAAACATGTAGATATTGATTAAAGTAAATTATAAAAATTTACCAAAGCAATCAAATAGTTAAAATATGAGTTTTTTTTCTTTGTATTACAGGTTGATGACTTGAGTTGTAATTTTTGCTAATTTGTATAATGCAGAATTCGGGTGTGATTTTTATTTACAAAAATCTAATTTCATTTGTTTATGCCTTAGATTCTTAAATAATCCTTCCACTAGGGAATTCATTTCTGGTCAATTTATATCTCCAACAAATCAAAACGACAAACATTTTGAAAAATGTGTAGACTGTGTACTGTAGTGTCAACAATGCCAGGAGTTATTTCTTCTGAGGTGCTTGGTACTCTGGAAGTTGAAGCTCGTCTACATCAACGTACAGCCAGTGTTCATTCACATATGGAGTATACTCTTCAATACTGGAAAGCTGTTAATGATTTGAATACTGTTCGAACACTAGTCAAATTGGCTCATACAGTACTTGTTATTACCAGGTGGGGATAGTGAGGTTAAAAGGGTATTTAGTGTCCTTCCTGAAATCATTACCAAATAGAGAAAAGCTTTTTCATCTTTCACAGCATTGCTGATAACAAAATCATGCTTACATATGAACAAACATATCAGTTATACCTTTCCTGTCACAGATTCTCTTCTACAATCAGCAAAATTGGTCTATCTGAGGTATGAAGAACGACAAAAGAAAAATAAAAGAAATGAAGAAGAGAAGCAAAAACTAAATAAGGAGAAAGCTATATTGAAGCAATTTGAAGAAGAACAAAATAATAAAGTTCCAAACTTGCAAAAATGCATTTAAATATAGAGCAAAAAGAATTGAAAGCATTATTGAAATAAAAGAAGAAATTTGAAAAACAAAAGCAGAAAGTCACAACCAAAATTCATAATAATGTACTGAGGATATCTTCAGGTGCCATTAGACAAAATTCCACGGTTACAAACGAGGTAGGCATCCTCACAGAACTTTTAAAACAGTGAGTCTGTGACAATTACACATAACAATATTATTATTATCAACGTTTACCTTGTAAAAAAACAAAGCATTTACTCGTATTTTTTGTTATTATATATATTTTCTTATACCTGCAACATATAGCTATATAGTATAATAACACATACATATTTTATTATGTATTCTTAATTTACCCTTTTCATATATAAAAGTACGTCTATGTAAAAATACTAATACCTACGTGACTGTTTTAATGATTATATTTTATAATAAATAGCGCTATAAAGTACTATGAAAACTATAATTTTGTTTATAGAAGCTTAAAATGGTTATACATTTTAAAATAATATTGTAATATAATTTATAGCGAAAAATAGTAAAATAACATTTAGGACCACTGTAAGAGATTGTTCTATGGGTATTCATTATTATCATGATAGAAGTTCACGCAATCAAAAAGGTTCGTGCGGGTCAGGGAAAAGGCAGGGAATTTTAACATTTCTGAAAAATCATAGAATGTCCTAAAATTAGAGGAACAAAAGGGGAAAAAGTATTTTTTCAATCAATTTAGTTTACAATGTAAAAAATTGAAATGAAAACATATTTGCAGATGAAACAATAAATATAAATAAATTCTCTGTATGAAAAATGGAACAAAGTGACAAGGGCTGCCACGCTAAATACGACAATCTGGAGTGACCAATCCACAGTCTTGATATTTTCATGAATAAATAACATTGTTACGTACTTTACCAAACTGGTATGACGTTAAACTGTCAGTTTATATATTATAAATAAATGCAACCAATGTTTACATATATGATTAAGCATATAAGTCAGGGAAAAAATTATTGATAAAGCGTACGAATCATGAATCTATTCTAGGATGCCTTTTTTCAAAGAGTCTTGCCGAAAGTATAGGGCTGCAGTTATCGAAGATGAGAGCACATGTTGAAAGATTTCAAAAGGCTAAATTCTTTTAAATAAATAATTTCAACATTCACATCAAGCTGACTTTCAAAAAGAGAACATCAGGTCAGTTTTTCAAATATTCTATTGCAGGAGGCCAGTTCTAACTTATACTACAGCTATCCAAAAGTCAGATATCATGGAAATATTTCTATCTTCTGCAGTGATTGATAGCACAGCTTACGTGTAAAAGAACTGAATGGCAAATATTCCAAATTAGAAGAGATTTAATTTAACTACATGTTGGAGATATGATAAAATTTGACTTCTCGATATTACTGTGTCTGGATTGAATACATACCTTTATACGTTTGATTGCTCATAAAGAGTTAAGTGTAATTTTTGTATAATTTTGAACATATTTCAGACAATATATCAAACATACAAATATTTACATACAATTGATTGGAACCATCAATCAGGCAAAATCAGCTCACCATATAGAAAGAAAAGAAATAAATCAGAAATAATAAAAT
>JAUZND010002985.1:0-12522 GCA_034780555.1 Coelogynopora nodosa
ACTTTGCCTGTAGGTAATATTTGTAAATAGATATAGGCTATACTGGCAACTTTGCCTGTAGGTAATATTTGTAAATAGATATAGGCTATACTGGCAACTTTGCCTGTAGGTAATATTTGTAAATATATTAGTTATTTTATGTTATCAATTTATTGAAAATTACAATGTGAAAAAACAATAGAAACATAACATGCAAATATATGACTATAAGGCACAGCTCATAAAAGTAAACTATGTATCTAAATATATGTACATGGTAATATCAGTCAATAAAACATGACTAAATATATTGGTAATATATCTTAGCAATATAAAGTAATTTTTTACTTTGTATATTATATTTTTAATTATTAGTTTTCATATTTAAATTATTATTAAAGGTTGTATACAAAATCACATTGGAAGGATAAAGCATGTTATAAATTTAATATTATTACATTGCCTGCATATATTATTGTATATACAGCAACCAATACCTACAGCTTTTAATGAAAAGTATGTTGAGTGACTATAAAGTTAAGTACAGTTTTTTATAAAAAATATTACAATTATTTACATAATTTGAATTTTTAGTATAATAAATTAATCCAAATTATTGGGGATTTCTCCAATAGTTTTTACATAAAATATTTACTTATCATTTAAAGTTTAAGATTTTGTTTAAAAAGTTACTTATAAATTATTTATTTTAAGTGGAATGGATCATAAGATATAAGGAATATATATTCTAAACTTTAACTCTAATAAGTGAAAATACAGTGGTTGCATATCTCGGTCAGATTATGCTTAACAGTACTTTTCAAATTGTATAATATTAATATCCTGGAGGATTTTTTAATTAATTTTTTTATAGAATTTATATTTTATTTTAAATGCATTTCAAAATGTTTATAAATATGTAAATAATATAGCAATATACAGTAAATTAAGCATTACAACACTTTAAGGAAGAAAGAGGAGTCATTGAACATTACAAAATAATTTATATATTTGAAGAACCTCCTTAATTTACACATCACACTTATTTTTGGTAATGCAAATAACCTTAAAAGAATCTATATTAAATTAGGAAGACCAAGGTTACATAATAAGAGAGAGAGGGTTTCCTATTCTAGATTTAGTATATTTATAATGCTATACTGTTATGTTTGTGAAATAATTAAGTAAATTTAATCCTAGAAAAGGTAAATTCATATCTTTTGATGCGTTCAGCCTTTTAATAATGTGCCTTTGGAGCCAACTCTTGATTTTTGCGTCTTAAAATACCTAGTATTAATATTTAATTTCCGGTTCCTACAGATTGTGTGTTAGATCTCCTTTTGTTGGTCTCTAAAAATAGCGTTTTTAACTTTAATGGTCAGTTTTATGTACAAATTTTCGGTTTCTCTATGGGAAATTCTCTCTCTCCAGTTTTGGCCTATATCTTTCTTGAACATATCGAACTTGAAATGGTCCCACGTTTAGTTGGAATTAAACCTAAACTTTAGCTCCATTACGTAGACAATGTTTTAGCTTTTGTTGATAAAAAAATTCCTGTTAAATGGGAATCTGATGAAAGTAACTCTTTTTTAGATGACCTGATTAAAAAATGTGATTCTTCCCTTATTTTTAACATTTATTGCAAACCTACTCACACACAGTAATTCGTACTAACATGTTTTCTCTTTCCATAGCCCTAACATAAAATTAAATGTATTTCAAAATCTTTTTCTCTGGGCTTTAAAAACCTGTAGTCCTCATTTTGTTGATGATGAAATTAAATACATCCGTTCCTCCTTTAGAAATCTAGGCTACCCTAATCTTCTCCTCAATAAAGTCATGTTTCGGGTCTCAAAAATCTTTTCACAATCTGTGTATTAATCAGATAAGATTTTTCTACTAAGAATATATTATCTGTACCTTTCTTAGATACTTCTTTTAACAAACAATATATTCTGTCTTCTAACTCTAAACTTGTCTTTAATTACCCTAACACTCCCAAATCTTAACTTTAATCTGAATGGTGGTGTTTATAAAATGAATTGTATTAATGTTAATTCTTTCTATATAGGTGAAACTGGCAGAGATTTAGCTGTCAGAATAAAAGAGCACAAAATATATAATGTTTTAAATTTAAAAGCTGATAATGGCCTTTCTAATCATTCTTTTAATATGGGTAATTCTCCTGATTTTAAAAATGCTTTCTTAATTTTTAAATGTAATACTACAAAATCTAGAAAAATATTTGAATCGGCTTTTATCTGGTTAGTGTTAACAAATTCAATAATGTCTACCTAAATTACAGATTCTATCCCCTTAATGCTAATTTGAATAAACTCCTTCTCAATTCTGAAACATAAATTACTTTTTCCACATTCTGTAATACATTTATTATTATTATTCAATCTGTTTTAATCCATTGTTATTATACAATCCTTTGTAATTTACATATCTGTAATTTTGTGATAACTAGCTGCTTTGTATATGTCTAAATTTTATCCATTTTGTATCTGTCTAGTATTTGCTTGTAATTAGATTGTATAGAATGTTTAAATTAAAATGTATATGTCAACCTATGATTGGCTGATGATTTTTCACATATTATATTTAAATTAATAATAATATGTTTAACACTTTTTGTAATTTTTCAGACCATGATTATGGTCTCTGAATGAAACATGAAAGCTCAGATATTTTGTATTAATTGTAATTATTATGTTTTTTTGCATTCCTCACAAGTTTTATTTATTTATAAAGTGTTCACATGAACTATTCAAAGTTTGTCATCACAATCAAAACCAAAAAGTACTCCTCTTACCAGAGACAACAACTGTATGTTCGTCGCCACATGCAATCTCAACAATACTGTCATTCTTCACCCAAAAATAGCCTGGAATTTCTGCCGAAACATGACCAAAGATGAATATGGCGCTACTCTCTGAAAAGTAAATGAAATTATATATATTATTTAATAATTTAAACTTTGAAAACACTTCATTAATGTATAAGTTAACAGAAAAATCATATTCATCTGAACAGAAAGGTGTCAGATAATCCCCATAATATCTCTGATATCAATGATCAAATTTTATTGATTTAAGTATAAATCACTCATGGTCAACAGTAAAAGGATTTTAAGGAAAAGATTAGGAATTAATTATAATGTACAACTTGCAACTATTAAACTCAGTAAAATAAATATATTACTGGATATTAAATTTATCTCTAAAAACATAATATATGAAAATTCTTATTTAAAAAACTAGAACCAATTTAAATATATATTTACCAATTATTTATCAATGTTCAATAATATGATTTCAAATATTTAAAAAATTATGATAGGATATTCACAGTAAATTACAATTAACTTCTAATTATTCAAATTTATGGTAGTTATAAATTCTAAAAGCATATTTTAATAAATTAAATGTGTTTATTATCACTTAATAATAAAATATTGTCAATAAAATATTTTTAATTATTTACCTCATATATTCAGAATTTAAAACAGGTATAACCAGAAATAAATATATAATACTAAAATAATTATAAAATATATTGTTAAACTATAAATTTATCTAAAAATTATATGTTTATGTACTTAAAACTTGTTAATCAGTAGCCAGTTTCATCAACTGACTGCAAACACAATTCACAAATCACAAATAATTTCAGTTTCATCAATGCATTGCATCTATAATCGCAACACAAATCGTAATTTGCAACTTTTTTGGTTTCATGAAGCTTTCGCAAATGTTCTAATCACAATCACAACTTTTCTAATGTTAAATTTGCCAGAACTCTATACCTATCGCAAACTAACTACCAATAGTATAATTATTACAATGCCTCATAATAAATAATATATCTTCATAGCATTATATATATAAAATTCATAATAATTAAATTTTAATATTTTTATTATATATATAAATTTTACAACTAGTTACATTTATTAAATATTGTACTTTAATTTTATATGTTATAACTTATATTTACTTATTAGTACTTACATTTAAAGTGAGTAAATTATTCATTATATTCAGTATATTTATTAGCAACCATAGATATATTTTTAAACCAGAGAAATTGTTAGTTATATACCTATTTCTATTAAAAATTACCCATTTTAAAAACCCAAACTAGCTGAACTTTTTTATTACTTAAATCTTTAAAAAGATATATATGGTTGATTTTTTGCTTAGATGATTGTGAACATGATATCTTTAATATTCCTGGTGGTTTGGAGTTTATCTTCAGTAATAAAAAAATTCCAGCTAGTTTGGGTTTTTAAAATGATATTTTTCAATAGAAATAGGTATATAAGAACTAACAATTTCTCTGGTATAAAAAGATATATATGGTTGATTTTTGCATAGATGATTGTGAACATGATATCTTTAATATTCCAAGTGGTTCAGAGTTTATCTTCATTAATAAAAAAAGTTCCAGCTAGTTCGGGTTTTCTGGCTAGTTCGGGAACAACAAATTACCCATTATAAACAATGTCAATATAAACATTATAAACAAAACTAAATCACAGAGATCCAAGTTTCAACTATGCCTATGGATGCATCTCTTATACTATTATTTGTGTTTTTTATAATTATTTTTTAATAATTTTAGTAACAGCTATACTATAGCCTATGAGTATGAGTCATACTCATGACATGCATGCACTCTCAATTTCAACTATAAAGTATAATGGCTCTATGACTATAATATGCATGGTCACAGCATCAATGACAATAATAATTCCAGCAAATGTCAATGACACTGCGGTCCAATATTATTATCAAACCATTTATTTAAAAAAAAATTTAAGTAATATTTCATAAAGTTATCAAAATATATGCAGAATATTTAAAATACCTGGAATATCTGTATAGACAGGCACAGCTGACGCCATAATATTTGTTTCTATGGAAATAATATAACCATGTGGCCCGCTAGTTTATTAATAGTCCTAGTATTTTATTATATTTGTGAAATAAAACAAAATATTAATATTAATATTAATATCAAAAATCGTTTTCTATCACGTGGTTTTAAACCCTCTATTCAACTACTCTACTGTGATTTGCCAAAAAATATATCACGCACATGACTGTTTTTAGTATTTAACTATTTTATACCGTTGTCTAAAATTATTAGTTTAATCCGCATGATTAGGAAGAATACTTCGAACATTTGCTACCAGTTATAACTATTTTGCGGCGAGCGCTATTTATTAATATTTTATTTTATTTAATTCTGCATAGGAATCTAGAATCTTATATAATTAAATAATACATTTAAAAATTATATGTTGATATGATGTAAAGATATATAAAAATAATTTTATATTTGTATTGTAAATTTAGTTTGAGGATAGCGGTTTCTTCTTATTTTATATTATTTAATTGTTTAGCTAACTTTTGACTCGAAATAATGTTAATGCGTTTTATACTTTTCTAACTGTATTTTAATTTATATTTAATTAATAAAAAGCAAATATCAACATCTTTGCTTTGCGCATTCTTCAAAAATTGTTTTCGTTTTCAAATATATTTTTTAATATAATAAATGGCATATGAAAAAATTGATATATATATATATATATGATTCTTTAAAATGATTTATCTGTAAAACTTTTGTATTGAGATAATAAACATTTTCAAAATTAAAAATTGTAGTGATCGAATTTTTTTAATTAATTTTTTCAAAAAGTATAGCGTTATAATAAATGTGCTATATTTATAAGTATATAAATGGGGGAACCATATAAATATCAGATCGCCATTATAATCATAGAATATATTGAAAAGTTATGTCACAAGCAATAATATATGTTTTGTTATAAAACAAAACTTCGCTCATTCTGTAATTTTACATAATATGTAACAAGTATTTATAAAACAAAAACGTCAATAGAATTAGAAAAAAATATTGTTCAAGTACAAAACATATACGAATATGTATTGTTATAATTACTTTATCAATAACTGAAATTTTCTCGCTTTAAATGATCTTCTCAAGGGACGTACTAAAATTGTAGTCTAAGGGTGAGTCTAAAAAATACTGCTTAACTAACAATAAATTAAAAACCAAACGTGTATGCGGTACGTACCTTGGGAAAGCATATTCTGTGTACATGTTTATAATTTATAAACATGTTCATACACTTAATCCTCCAATCACAGTTTTTTGATGAAAAAAGTATTTTTTATCAAAGTTATAACTTTGAAAAAAAAATAGATGCCCCTTTTCTGCCTTTTTTCTAAATAAAATATCTAAATTTATTTCAATGCTAATATAATACATAAATTAGTACACATATCAAAAATTTTGCTGAATCATGGCCGAAGTAAGTAAATATTTAAGCGAATTCATATTTGTCATCGTATCCATAGGTATAATACACCGCAGCTGCTTTTTGGAACTGCAGTGCGGTACATGTTATAAGTGATCGATGTAAAATACATGGCCAGAGCTAGGACAGACCTTGTGATTGAGCTAGTACTCATGAACATTTTGAATATAGCTGACAGAGGTGGTCTCAAAAGTCAGAGAAAGATTCATCACTGAATCCATGAGAACCATTGTGGACAAATATAATGCATCGATACACAAATGAGCACAATACCATGGCAACCAAACTTACAGGCAAACAAACACAAGACAAGTGAACAACATCTCGAATTAAGTAGCATCTGTAGCAACCTGGAAAATCTTTTTTGCAGGGTATCAATGACCACGATCATTTTAACACTGAATAGCTTTATATAGTATTGAAATCCTTGACAACAGGGATAACCGCATCAGAAAGCAACAATTAAGGCAAAGGAAGTGGAGAAATAAATTCATGGTAAGTTAGTGGCGTTTGCTTTGAAGATACTAAGATAAATAGAACTTATCCCGTCCACAGACTTAATCAGTAAAGAGAATTAAGTTGCACATCGCCCAAATGTACAGTGCTTTTCGCTGGCCTCGTTGCAATAAATTCTTTGGTACTGATGCTAAAATTGTTGACCAATTTCAAAATGCGCTGACACCAGAGATGACGTCATTACTCAAATATACCATGATGCGCAAGCCAACCAAACTATAGTACTGAGGCACAAGCTCTTGGACATCACTGAACATATTGATAGTGGTGCTGAATGTTATTTTTCTATGGCGATGCACTTTTTCACAAAGTTATCTGGCCTATACAATCAAAATATAATCATTTTTTCCATCAGTATCATATAAATATATGATCGTTCCACTTCCATATACGTTGTTTTTGATGGGCACTCGTTTACAAATTCTAAAAAAAAATTAAAAATAGATCAGACATAGCAGCATCTTTTCCGCTAATGAAACACTTACATAAGATACTACTTTATTTCTTCTTCGCAAATGTTCTCACAATAAGCAGCAATTGATTTAAAATTTCACTGAAGATTTAAAGTCACTTATTTGACCAAATTGAACTCTAATTTGGTTTTAACCTAGATCACCATTATAACCAAGAGTATATTCTACCCGATTAAAATTAATCTAAATCACCCTATAAGCACATTTTCCTCATTTTACATTAACCTCAATCACACTAGATTTAATAAGTAGAATTATAAGGCTTATATTATATAATGGAAACTCTAAATTCTGGCTCTGCATTATATTAGCAGAATCACAGTTTAACTACAAATTATATATGTCACAAGCATATATAGCCTAAATTGAAATATATAATAAACCTAATATATGGATCAATTAAATAGCGACCGTTTTAAAATATACCGCGGCATATCGAACGTTATAGTTATGTTGTTTTAAGAATAATATTACAAAATAATCTACAATGGAAATAATAACACAATACTTTACAATTGAATAATAACACGTAATTTACAACTGAAATAATAACATAATAATTTACAATTGAGATAATAACAAAACAATTTACAATTGAGATAATAACAAAATAATTTACAATTGATCATAATAACAAAATACTATTCATAGTATAGGAAGGTCTACTCGAGCACACCACTTGACCTTTGACCAGGACACTTGACCTGTGACAATATACCCCCCAAATTATTTATTTCTTTTTTTTGTTTTAAGATAAAGATCATTATGGATCATAAGTGATATGAGCCCAAATCTTTCATTGGCTATAACTGTTTAGGTTATTAATTAAACAGATTTTGAACGTTTAGACACTTTGATTAATTATTAATCTGTGAACATTACTAGCTATATCAACCATTATTGATTAACTAAACATTTCATTGTGTTGCTCCGTATTTCATCCTCAATTATTTCGGGTTTTTTGTTTTTTGTAATTTTTGTTAAAGTAGATTCTGTTTGTAAAAAGTTAAGTTGGCATTTAATTTGAGGAAATAATAGCTAGAACTATAAAATTAACTTGAAATGCGGATTAATGGTTTATATTACTTAATTTTGTTCGAAGGATATTTAACCTAACTGATGTATATATATATATATAACACTTTCAAAGTAAGATATACTAAATAGATTTTATATTTTTATAACTGTTTATAAAAAGCTAATTAGCAATATTATGACTATGCAAAAAATACTATATTCCCACTTACGGTGTTAAGAATTGACATAACAAAATAAAACTAAAAACTAATAGAATTTTATAAATATTTATATACTTATCATAGCATTAATAAAATAGTAAAACTTATTTGATTTAGTACATCATAGTAATTTTGTTAGCCATTTGACAATAACAAATCGGTACAAAAAACTTAAACATGATTCATATTAAAATGTTACCGACCATCTGAAGGATTATCTCAAAAAAATCATTTGTGCTTTTTATTTTTATGGTAATGTCACGAAAAAGTTATGTGAGAAACATTCCTACAAACTGTGATTTTTCTACACTACATAATATTACACTTAGGCCAAACATTTTTTATAACAGAAAAATATGTGTTAATAGTAAAGTTTATATATATTTATTATTTGCTTTTGAAATTGTTATGCCTTTGGGACGCTACAGATTAAGTTATTTTAAAAATAATGGCAAAAAATATTTTAAATTATAAAACATTATATTTTTATTTAATATCAACTGTTATGTATATATTCACAATTATATTGTGTCATAAAAAATAAGAAGTGTGGAACAAATTTTGCGATTGTATTGGGAATACATTGAAAAATTATAATGTAGGGTCAAGCTTGTAGTATTATAGTTACGTTTGCTTAATTTTACATGGAATATATATAGCTGTTTGGAAATCCTATAAATAATATTTCTCTATATACCTAGAAAAATAAAATTAATGTTATAGAACATTATAACTTATATATATTAGTCCCCTGATCAAAATGATCAATTGTGTGTTTCTAATGTTATTATTTAGCAAGTTATATATTGTTGGGTACAAGTTTTGCTATTTATTATTGTTATTTCAATTTATTTTATTTTAATGTGTTATCAAAATAGCAAATAAAGTATACTTTGTTGCAGTCATAGGGATTTAATTTTAAACATAAATTGAATATTTTTTTTTTAATTTCAATGATTAAAAAAAACGGCCGCGCCGGAGACGATGCCACTGCTATATAATTAGTTAAACTATAATATAAGTACTAGTGTTAATCGAAATCCTTAAATCACCTCAACAGAAGAATAATGAAATTATGTTAATAAGCACAGCAATGTAGACAAATATTATCAGTTTTCTATTTTATGTAAGTACTAGTGTCTTTACATTTTGTAAGTATTTAATTATTTTCGAAAATGAAAAAAAATTAAGAAAAAAAATTTGAAACCGAAACTGGTAAAGTATAAAAGCAAAAGGTTTGGCCTTGTTTTTGTTGTGAAAGTTTATTCATATGGAAAAAATCTTTTTCTTTCACTTCGAAGAAAAACCTCAGAACTTTTGTTTTTATACTTTGTAGCAAATGCATCTTTCATATTCTTTACTTTTTTTTATTCATACATGAGTAAAATATAAAATTTCTTATAGTAAGGTGTTTTCCTGTCGCTGTTGAAATGTGCTAAAATAGTGGTGAGATTTTTTATAAATATTATTTTTGACTTTGTAATATTAATTTTTTGTATTTCATAAGAAATAGATTAATTATGTCAGTTAGAGAAACTATACAATATTGAGTAATTTTTATATTTTTGTTTTTATCAGGAGTTGTTCATTGTTTGCTGGTTATACATTACTTGTCTTTATTAGTAATTTAGGGCGTGTTTATAATCTATATTAAAAAAACGACACATTTAAAATAGAATATGAAGAATTGAATTTTTTACTCTTTTATTTCTGCCTTAGTTGTAACAAAAGTACATTATTATATATATACATTATGCTCTTACAATGTAGATCAACCTCTGCATCTATGTTTGTAGGACATTTGTATACTCTGACTGGTCTCTGATCAAGAATGGAAGTTTATCAGGACTCAGGTATAGCATTTATTGATATCCATAAATAATCAGTATTTACATATGACAAAGTGGATTTAGATATTATGAAAGACTGAAAGTAGCTTACCTCTTAGAGTCATATTTCTAAAATAATATATAAACAAATAACAATAGCAAAATAATAAAAAATTACTTAACAAATATGATTTTAGTATTAAACTACTATATTACAAAATATACGTGATAATGCTATGATTTATACTATAATAAGTAAATTATTAGTTAGAAAAATTGGGATAATATTTGCAGATAAAATTTTACATTATTCTTTTACATTTTTTTACATTATTAATATTAATATTATCCACATGCCTGTACACTGGTTTGCAAAAAGAATGAGCCCTTTTCAGTTTATAATCAATCTAGTTTTAGGAAGCTAACAGCACATGGGTAACAGCGCAAGCTAACAAACATCGATTATTGATTTAAGCTAACAGTCCATGCCATATCTATGGCTCTAAGGTTAAGTATATAGGCACATAATACTGAATGCACCGACACAGCTACAAACATTAATTATTGATTTAAACCTACATTAAGTACATTATTAGCACACCAATAACATCTGAAAATGGTAGAATTGAATCTATTGATTATCTGAAAAAGCTCATTCTTTTTGCAAACCAGTGTATATTACAACATTTATTACAGATTTAAATAGAAATTGAAATGCTAATTCAAATGACAAATATGTAATAAACAAACAATTTTATTGCATATATTCAACTAAAACATTAAACTTTTAATTCAACTGTACTTGTAGATATTATTGTTTAATTTTTACACTGATGCTATATTTATTATGCATAAATTATAATGGACATGGTGATATTTATACAACAGTCTATTGTATAAATATCAGCATGTCCATAGGCATAGGTACACATTAACCGATTATACATTCAGTACTCTGTGCATCATCTATAACTATACTACATCTATAGAGATAGAATTTAGTATTATAGTTACAGATGATGTCAGATGATGTGCAGAGCACTGAATATATTGATTTACAGATAATGCAGACCAAGAGTAAATACATTATTTGTGACATAAATATTATCTCTTTTTTGTTACTGTTAACACATATTTTGAGACCATGGCATGTGTGATTATCTCTTGAAAAAGCTTCCCTTTACAGACCCACTTCTCAAACAAATGGAAGTTTTGAATCCCAATATTAAACAGACAGTGCAAGCAGATAGTGTTCTTTGTTTTGTTCAATGCTTTCCATTTCTTTTATCTTCAGGATATAGTGCATATACTGTAATGGAACATTTTTGCATTATATCAAATTACAGATTTGCCAGGTTGCTTTGATGAATTAGTATTATATATATATATTACATACTGATGTTTTGGTTTGAATGAATTTTAAATATTAACGTTGAAATGGGTTGACATTTCAGCCCTCAATGTAATTAACCTTTAAATTACACTAAGATGAAATCTCCGATCAGTCTAAAATATAAGATATAGTCATAATGCATACCATTATGATGACTATAAAAGGTTTTTAAAAAATTCACTGCTAGGCACTGTGGCTCTGTGGATAGTGTAGCATGTGGGTTTTTTCCCATCTTTTTTAAATAGCACCAAAATTATGCCTGATAATGGCTGGTTGACCAGTTATTTATTCATTCCCTAATGTCTCTCTGGTGATTAATATGCCATCTTGAAAAGTGACATTCAACCAATGGGCACTCTAAAATGTGTATATCCAATTTTTCTATAAGAACTATTTTCAGAGAAGCATATATTTTGTACTTACATGTCAGTATCAAGGTTTGATAACCTTGCTCGTAAAATATTTACATTTTATATCAACTGGATAATACCCACCAGGATTAGTTTTTTATGATAAAGATCAAATAGGTTTTTATATATATATATATGTAAATTTATTTGTAACTTTATATTAATATTGATTACTTATTTAAAAGCATACCTCTCTCTATTGTGTTTCACTGATTTAAAAAATGTTTTGTTAACTGTATTGCTCTCAGTGCTGTACCCAGGATTTTCAAACCAAGGAGGCACTGGTTAAAAAGGGCACCACTGATTAGATTTAGGGCCCATGATACATG
>JAUZND010002987.1:0-14208 GCA_034780555.1 Coelogynopora nodosa
AACTTTATAATTTCAGGCAAGTTTGAATTCTTCTCCCTGGCAGAAGGGGGAGGAACTATAGGACTGGTCTACTTTTTTGTCTACATGATCTATGTTGGCTTCATATTAATTAATCTATTTGTTACGATTCTCACCGAGGCCTTTCAACTTGTCCGGCATGACGCGAATCAAACAGAGAACGAGTATGAGGTTGTTGATTATGTAACATCCATATTCAAGAAGTTCTATGGATGCGTACCTAAGAAACCCCGAGAAAATGAAAGTGATAAATTCGCATATATGGATGGTAAGACGTAGTATCGACTATTAGTAACTTTTTATTTTGAATGTTTTATCTATATTTGCTTAAGTTTATAAAAAAGAGATTATTGTGTTATTGTTGCTAAAAGTAATATGTATCAGTTATGTTGTGAATTTCTTACATTTTCGAAATCAATTATTTATATCGTACTGTTCTCATGTATACAATAGTCATACAATTCAAAACATTTCAAATGAATTCTACATCTAAACATACTTTTCTAAATATTTATTTATATTTAAAAAAATATATAGAGTTCTGTTTATTTTTAATATATTCAATAATATTTTCAATACTTTTTATAAATTTGCACATTACTGTTTTTTAAAAAAAGTTTTTATTATGAAATTAAACAAGTACACATTCTTCTATTTTATTTCATTTGGTTTACATTTTGAAAACGGTTTTGACTATCCGTATATCACTTTATATGTGTAGTATCTACTGTATGTTGCGAAGATAATTATTTAGGTATGAATGTTCACTGATAATACTTTTAACATAGAATACAGTACATATATTCGATAGTAATGTTGCTTTTATAGATTGTTGAATGATAAACTGTTTTTAATTAACCTAATTTCAGCTAGTGCCAATCTAGAAGCCTCCGTTCATTCAGTAAATGAAAAATTGCACGGAATTTTGGAACGTTTAAACGATGAACAGAAAAAAGATCAGAGAAAATATGAAGATTATATGCAGTCAAAATTATAGTTTTGAATATCTTTAACAATACGAAAAAAGTAGTTGATTATTAGACATACGATCACACAGGTTCATTTTTGCAATTAGATGTATGCTTTATCTAATATTTACTTATCATTTATTTTTTATTAAATTGAATTTTAAATATAATACTTGATTTACTATATATTTACAAAACTATCATACCTCATTTATCAAATTATATCAAGAACCCATAACAAATGTTAGAGATTCATCATATTCATGAACTTGTTTTTTTCTTTGGTTATACTATAATACATTTATGTCATACTTTGTTTCTTTCATTTCATTGAACTTTTTACATTTCAATATATTTTAATACATTTCACATCAATGCATTTCTTCCTTTCCTTAATTTTAAACCTTTCAATGTGTGTAGATTAATTTTATACTTTGCCTATATCACTATCTTTAAACTTGTTAAATGCCTAAACAAAAGTAATATTTACGTTTATTAGCAGAGTAAATAAACAATGAAGTCAATAGAAACATCATTCTAGTTTGAATGTTCATATTGAATGAATACAGTTAATAAATAACAATAATAATTAAATATGTAAATAATAACGTGACATTATGTTTTACTTATTCAACCTACATATCGATCTATTAATTACACATTTGGAAACGTCATGTACAGACTATTTACATTGCTGTATTTCATATATACATATTATAAGTAAACACAGTCGATGTAAGAAAAGTATGTAAATATCATTCGACAGCTATGGCGGACCAGAGGGTTCAGTGTGGAAATCTCCAATTTTCAAGATCTCCAATCTCCAAGATTTCCAATTTAAATGAGGTTTACCTGGTAAATCTCTAGTAAATCTCTAAGATTTACAATTTAAACGAGGTATACCTTGCAGACCTCGACGTCTGCAAGGTATACCTCGTTTAAATTTACCAGGTAAACCTCATTTAAATTGGAAATCTTAGAGATTTCCACACTGAACCCTTTGGTCTGCCATAGACAGCCTTTTTCAATCGATGTAACAAATTCAATAGAAGAATATATAGCCTTAAATTATATACAATATGTCAAATTTACAATATTGAACTATAACATTCAAATTAAATGGAAAATATAATTATAATATCATCAATTTACTGTTTGCCAGATAGTATTTAATTATGTCAAAAGTTTGAATGCCAATGGTAAATATTATTAAATTAATTACCAATTTGGTAAACTATCATTAGGATAGGTTGGTTTATTGGTTTTTGGATTTTGCACATAAAATTTCGAAATTGTCGTATGTTTCGAAATATTGAAAAAGAAAAAAAGTCTAAAATCGAAGAGTTTAACCAAAAGAAATTTATTAATTTACATATATGTAATAATGGAGATACGATTTTAAAATTCATATAAATATATATATATTAATAATGTGTGTGCATTATTTTAAGCTGTTGTAATTTAATGTCTGTCTTCTTTTGCTTTCAAATTAAATAGGTGGATTTCAAACATATATAATATACAATACTTTGATAAACTTATTTTGATAAATATGTAATAAATAACAATGTACAGTAAATAATACAATTTGACTTAGTATTAAAAATATAAACATATAGATAGTAGTATTAAAACATGTTCACGTACGATCTTTCACAAACGCAGCATAACAATATACTCTTTAAAAACTATCGAAAAAATAAGTAAAATTAAGATTATGCAAGTTATTAATATAACGTGTACACGGTAAACATATGAATTGTATATTGTATATAAATGTTGAAGGATTGATTGGGTTATTGGATATATTTAGCTCTTTTTTATTGTAAAACATATAATTATAACATGTAATATATTTTTATCCAAAGCAATTTTATGTGATATAATGTGGTTTACTAAAAATGCATTACATAACAGTTGAGGTGTAAGAAAAGTCATGCCTTAGTTATATTCATTGGGTAAATATAGACGTTTTCCGAAGGTAAACAAGCACAACAATGGTTATTTGTATTTCCCAAACTAGCCAGAAATTATGACCTTGTAGCTGTAACTATTTTAGTTATAAAAATATATCCCGAACTAACTAGATTAATATGTAAATTACCCTATATAGCATTTTTCCAAAAATATTGCCTCAAACTAAAGAAATTGTTTATTGGAGAATATTATTATTTTCATAAAATTAATAAAAATTGACATATTTAATGATTTCTAATTTAAAATTTCTAAAAAATTTAAAAACATATTCTTTATTATTTACTTTACTTATTATTCCAGTTAGTTCAGGATATTTTTTTATAAATAAATAAAGTTCGGGATGTACAAATAACCACAATAATGACATATATATACATCGCTCTATAACTACTGAAAAATGATATGTTACTATTAACTGTAGTAGACAATTCATTATAAAGAAAAATAACTAAATATTTAAGCATAATTTATTTTTAATTATAAATGTCACATAACAAATTTTAGAAGTGAAAAATAGAAAAGCTGTTATATATATATATATATGTTCCACTACAATTGTATTAAACATCTATTATCTAACGTGCACGCGTACACAGTTGACACATTTTAAATAAATGAGAAAAATGCAACTTTACAATAAATTCCAAAAGATCAAATATATATAGTTTTAGATAACAAAATGCCGTATATATTAAATGAATTACATTTAGTTATCATGTCGACAATCAAATACTAACAGTAGCAATTTTTTTATTTTTTTATTTAGCACGATTTCCACGTAACGGAAAAACAAACAATAAGGCCTTTAAATATATATATATAATTATTTAATATTATACACTTGTATACATACATATCGCAACACGCAATCCCAAACACCATATAAAACATACTACATTACTGTAAAGCCTTCCAGATTTATACGTGAAGCAAAGTTTTGTATATATAGACCGCAGTCGTGAAGCAATGTTGTGGGAGTGCTGCACATTCCTAATTGTCTGCGCCAGCGCACAGCTACACCTGTCGCAATGCTTTGCCACAAGATCCGTCGCACACAATAATCTGACCGCAATCCTGCAGAACGTGCCCAACCTGAATGATCCCGTCCAACTGAGAAAAGTGTGCAACAACATCGCCTATCTGGAACAGGCGTTGCGTGGCCAGGGAACAATGTACAATCGCCTGGTGGTTTTCTACACACAATACTGCTACGACTTTATGAGGTGCGTATTAATTAGTGCGATACCATTGTATAGGTACTGTTTAATACTTTAGGTTGGCATACTTCGCCCCGATAGCGGTTGTGTATAGTTATCATTCATGCAAAAATGGCGGAAGGCAACACAAAGGTGTGATCAAGTTAATGTTAAAATATAAATCTAATAGAATTAATAAATTAAAACGCAATTTTTTTCTAACCGGTTTCGCTTTTCGCTTTTTTAAGGATTTTTAGGCTATATAACAATACTTTAATTAAACAGATCTTGAATTAATATACACACATTTAATTTGAAAACATTAAAATTATATAATTGGAATAAGCTGAAATAAATGTATAAGAATAAAACATCATGAACGGAAAATACAAATTTGTCTTTTATTTATATATAATCTTTTAGGCAAATAAACCAATCCAATCACCTAAAATACAACGTTATAGTGTTCAATACAAATACGATTGCTTTATTAATCGTGTGGGGTTGAGGTTAAAATTTAATTTAACAAATATTTCACTCTTTTTCGGATTTTCATTTTATTTTTGTACTTTGTGAACACTTTAAATGAGAGCGCATGTTTCAGTAATATTGAGCAAAAAATAGAAGGCGTATTGAAATCCAAATATCCGGTTTTAGGTATGTTTTAAAATAAAATGTTATAATTTCCTTTTACAGGACCTTCATTATAACGTATTGGCGGCTCTTCTGAAATAATTCTGGAGAACGTATTTTACACAGATCTTACCAAGAAATTTGATAAATAACATTTTAAACTGTAACAAAATAACAAACATAAAGGTTTAAGCATTAACGGTGTTTACATATTATATAATATCGTTCCCACCCGATTCAGATGGTCAACTTTAGTTAACTTTTTTAAACTTTCAAGATCTTTAGAAAACGTTATCCAGAATATTTATAATATTATTATCCTTGTTAGAATATAATAATGTCTGGATGTAATTCTTAATGATTAATGTTCTAAATATGTATATAATAACAAAGTAATACATTTTATATCGCAATAGGATCATTCTTTAGATCCCCATATATTGCTTTGAGTTTTTACATTTATCACTACATACACTATTTAATTTTAAAAGATTTATTAGAAAATAAAGAAACAACATCTAATAATAAATAACACATATTGTATATATTCGGGTCGGCTGACCCTTCTTTGAAGTTTTCGAGTATGATTAAATTTAGATTATACTTGCTATAACATTAATTAAAATACGGATTTAAATTAAGCAATGTAAAAATCTAAATTCGTATTAAAATATTATAAGAAATGAGTAATTAATAATTAATATTATTCATCTTCTGACGTAGCAGAAAACGATCTTAATAAAATCACTGAATTATGGAAACAAGGCAATTCAGTTTCCAAAAGAATATTTTTCTCTTAAAATGGATTATAAGCGAACCATGCTTAAAAATGGGCTTTGTTGTTTATTATATACAGAAAAAATATCGTGAAATAGTAATTTTTTGTATTACATGAATATAAGTATAGATATATTATATATTTAAAATTTCTCCATATTGCAGTTGATTATTCCTTGCACAGAGTAATGCTTATTTGACCATATCTTTAGTTGCTTCAACAGAGAGTTTTTACAGAGTACATCTGGTATTATGGTATGACACTCTGAACAAACTCAGAAGAGTTGCTAAACACTCGACAGACAAAGCTCAGACACGTAGATATATAAGGTACATTGACTGGGATTCGAAACCGCTACCTCCACACTTAATCCCCAGCGCCTTAACCGACTGGGCTACCTCACCTTATCAATTAATAGTAATACATGTTAGTAGTAGGAGAATTGACAACTATGAACAAAATACTGCCCCCCTGCCCCCCTTCCATACATCACCTAACCTCCTACCCTCTCCAAAAAAGTGTAGATACTGCAACAGTTTATAGATTGAACGCTGACCTAGATACCGCCTGCTCAATGAACACTCGCATACACTCCAAATTTTTATTTGAATACACTTTGAATGCTGACCTAGACGCTGACTCATCTCTCGCCAGTTCATTGCACTCTCGCCTATAATTGTAATTAGGCAATACTTATTATAATTGGAGACATTGCTCCTAGAATTCATTATGTTTCCAGCTCTCACCACGAACGGTTGTATACGTACATACAGTCTCGCCTAAACTATTTAACTCATATAATGGCAAAACACTTTATTAATGCTGTTGATGTCGCACAAAATGTATGTGATTTCAATAATAAAGTTGGACACTTTATTAAGACTGAGATGCACAAAACCAATAGGAGTCATTCATTAATTGTGCACGTGTGTAATTGCAAAAATGTTATACAATATATGTCATGTAAGAACATATCACGTATTATTCTAAATAAACTAAATGGTGAATAAATAAAATGGAAAATATAAATTAATAGAAAACACATACTAATTTATTTTAATAATAAATAAGTAACATTTCACGTATATGAACAATTTAAATAATTAAGATAATATATAGAACAATACTGATACTGCAAAATACCATGTAGCATTAAAAAATATATTAATCGGAAGAGCGTTTAATACATCTTTTTGTACATAACGACATTTTAAAATATAAATATTTAAATATTATTCAAAATGTACGTTTTGTATAACCAAATTCTATTACAAAAAGACATTCTAAATACTATTTTTTATTTTTTTTACAATATTCTAAAACTAATACGTACAATTTGATATTGATAAAAATAATGCATTATTGACATTGTTGTTCTTTTTCAGGTTTGGATAGTGATATACGAAAAACTGTTTCACAATTGCTACACTTGACCATGTTTCGCTCTATTGATATACATTTACTTTTTATTGATACTTCTAATAAAATGTGAATTTCAAATTGAAAAAATAAAGATATGCGTTTTATTCATATAACCAGACTTTCACCACACAACCAATAAAATTTGTATTATGTAGTATATATATTAATTTTTCTTTTATAGACATTTAGGGTGTTAACGTGTTTACCAAACATGATCTCAATATTACATTTTAGTATAATTTAATAAAAAGATGTAATGTTGTAATGTCCTTAGATGTAATTCCACTTTTTAACCCAAATAATTTACATATGTTCAAAATATTGGTAATAATTGACACATTGATCACTAATTGAAGTAGGAAGGGTATTATATTATTAAAGTGTTTAGACAAACTAGTTTCTCTTATATGTAGGTTAGATAATGGATACATTATAAACAGGAAATATGGAAATATGTATTAACATCTTGAGAATCTAACAAATAACTTACAATAGGCTACTTCGTATTACTTAAATCACATTTTGTAGAAAACTAAATTAAAGTAAACC
The DNA here is from genome assembly GCA_034780555.1 of Coelogynopora nodosa. NCBI lineage: Eukaryota > Metazoa > Platyhelminthes > Proseriata > Coelogynoporidae > Coelogynopora > Coelogynopora nodosa. The sequence goes on from JAUZND010002987.1 coordinate 7,542, forward strand.
ATAAGTCCATACTGAAATTATCAATGATCTTTCGTTATACTCCTGATTGTTGCTAATTATCATAATTTAACAAAAATCTTAACTTTAACATTTAACATATCAACTTATTTTTATTATTCATTATATTTGTATCTTCTACTGTATGTCTATAATTGGCTTCAGAAGTTAAAATCCCAACCTATAAAGAAAACCTTCCTATTCATGACACTTGTAACTGGAATTCCATATATTTGATAAATAGGTCAATTCTATTTGCTGTCGCGCTTGTCATGACCACAATATATTATGACCATCAGAACCATATTGTAAATATATGTCACATATTGCAACCACACAGTACATATATAACTGAATATAGCATAATAATGTAGTAAACATAAAAAGTGTGACAAATTGGCTTTCCCAAACACATTGTTAGAAACACATATGTGTTTAGTTCGTACGCAATGTCACTATAATACGCACTGTCCCGAAACATGAAGAATGAAATATACTATCCAGAGAAATTGACATAGCAGTCTATAATAAATAATATTTATTTAACGACAATTCAAGTAATATCAAAGTCGGTCAAGGGCCCTGATAATATTGAGGGCCCTTGAGAATATTATGTAAAGGTGCCTTATCCATAAAAATGTATGTCTTTATTTTTGTATTCCGGATCGACAGCCGTGACAGTCATGTTCACATAGTACTTTATGCACATATTTATATATATTTGTTAAAATATGAATGCGTGTTTTTAATATGTGTGGTTATACGAGGAACTAGGTGTACTGCGAGAAACAAGTTGCTCCGCCACATTCAGTTAAGACCGATTCAGCAAAAATTATGTAATTAATGAGAACAGTAGGCTATTTGTCAGTGAATAGTAAATGTCAAAATACAAACACCTGAATATGTCCACTATTATATATGTGTTAAATTAAAACAATATTTTTTTATAAACAAAAATGTTTTAGTCGTCATTATTGAAAAGCGTTTTTCCAGACATAAAGTAATTACTGTTATTTGACAAATTAAAATTTTACATCCAAACAAATTTGTAGAATATATTATAATTTGGGATATAAAACAAGCATAACTTGTGAAAAATATTTTTATTTATATTATGAAATAATTTATAACTACCAAGTGAGTTAAGTTTTTTGAACATCAAATATCTACAATAAATTATAAATTGACATTTGAATTCCATAATAATTACTAACTGACACACTTGTAACTTATAATTTCAACTTGTAACACTTGTAATCATGTTCAAATCTATGTTCCCCTTAAATCCATTATAGATTGTCATCGTTTTTAAAAACTCTTAAATAATAAAAAAAGTTATATTTTTTTTGATATCTGTATTCCTGTTCAAGGCGGAGTCAAAATGATGCAATGAATTTTCCTTATTTATTTAAAACGCATTTGGGACGTTTTCTTCTTTTCTTGTAGTTTACATAACAATCACATAATGATGAGCTCAACCATTTAGGAACCATAAAATGCGTATTAATTATACACAGATTCGAATAAATAACAAAGTTATAATAGTAAATGGAGACATTCTATTAAAATCCTCAACATCATCACAAAACAAGTAAAAAAGAAGAATCATAACTTGTCAAAGCGACTGTTAAACAAGAAACAACATTTTATAATAATATTAGGATAGTTTAATTAAAGGAAAAACCAACATGCATTACTAAACTCCAGAAAGGTCAAACAAAGGAAATGAGTCATCATCAAACCACAAATATTTTTATTAAAACAAATTAAAATCCAAACTTACCTTGTACTCTATGTAAAACAGGCCTGGGGTGATAAGATGGCAAGTCAAACCTAAAAAAGCTGAATAATAATTGGGGACGGCCGGATCATTTAGAAAACACGCGTAACAACTGATATTTCTAATAAAAAAGGTAAGAAAAGATGACTTAACAATAGTGCGGGAACCCATAGCTTATATTACTTAATAATTGTAGTGAGTTCAAACTTATCAATATATAAATATATATATATAAATATTATAAAATATAATCTATAACTAGTAATTTAAATAATAATAGTAATTGTATAAATAATGCATGATATAGATTTGAAATATAATGAAAAACATATTTTAAAAAATCTGGTCAAGTGCAATCTGGTCAAAATCACAATCAAGTGCATTTGCACAACGACATACAGTTTGGCAGTGCAATTAAACAAGAGTGCTCAGCATTCTTCGCTGAATATATAGGCGAGATCTAGTGAAATAGTTAGACTATTGTTAACATTGTAATTATACTTTGTATTTCGTAACACATATAGCAGCTAGTTAGTTTGTAATTCGGACATACAGCATGCAGTGTGTATTGATGTGACTATATCCAAATAGCAGCTTTTCTGCCGGGAGGCAACTGATTGAGCTTTATGCTGTCAAATGGAGTGTCATATTTTAGTAGCTTTTATAATATTTTTCACATTTTTTGTAAAACGAATTGGATCATGCAACCTTTTTCGTGCATCGTGCGTAGGTGGTTTTCAGTTTACTTGACAGCTGAGTATTTGAGACAACGCTAACCTTGTCAGCATCCACCAGTGCAAGTTCTTTGGGTCTTGAGATACGGACCAATGCTACTACCGAGTTCTTTAATACGATACGTTTGAATACGATCTGTGAATTGTGAGTGAAATGTTAAACAGTTTTTACATTTTTATAGTAGATTTCAAGAAGTTTACACTCACGTATAAAAATAAGAAGCCATAGAATTCGATAGAAGCTAATCTATGCGGGTGAGTCCCAATTAGCCACACTCCCAATTGGCCAACAGTCCCATTTAAACAACATTTCCAGTTCACCCACAATTTGCAGAATGTATAGTTCGTTATTACCTAGATAAAATTATTGACACAGAACAGCGGTTAGCAGTTATTATAAATTATGAAAAAAACGTCATGCAAAAATAGTAAACGAATAAATTTTGCACACTATCCGAAAATCATATATTAGCATTGATAATCGGATAAACATGGAAAAGGACATGAAAAGGAAACGTAATTTTTTATAATATAATTATAATATTTGTATTACATTTTCATTGAGTATTTATGTGTAGGTATACTATAAGTATTTCCAGTAAGTAATTCCGTTTATCGGAATTATAACATTGGAGTTATTTTGACGGCTGCCGGAAGAAAAACAAGTAGCCTACATCGAATAAATAAACATATATGTTTATTGGCACGGAATCGGTAACGGTTTTTTGTTAGGTACTTGGCAGCATCGGTTTTTGTAGAATAGGCATCGGGTTTTATTTCAGGTACTTGGCCTATGCATATGTATTTTAATCTGAATCAGGTTATATTAAAGTAATTGGCATAGGCATCGGTTTCTATGGAATCGGCATCAGTTTTTACTTATAACCGCTCAGAAAACCCTCAACACATAATCACACATTTTTAATCTGGATCAAGACCCGGCCCCTTCCTCTCTAAAATTAAGGTTCGATTCTGCACCAGTTTAATTTAATTAATTTACTTTTTAGTTCTAAGTAAACGGCACATAGTTGATGAATCTGCATGCATAGCAGGCGAAAACAAATTTTATTTAAGATAGAAATATAATTATTCAATTTTTATCTGTAATTAATAATCAGTTTTACATTTTTTTAAACATATTTTTTTTAATATAATGTAAAAAATGATATTATTTATTAAGTTTATTTAAACGTATAAACACTTTAACCTTATTTGAGACTGATTAGTTTATCATTTAATATTTTTAAACATGTACATTTTAAATAGACTTATCATTATTAATTTTAATTGTGTTTTGTTTAAATATTTTAAAAGAGAAAAATATCTACACTGTTTTAGACTTTGTGTCTCAAATACTGCGGCGTCGGTTTATACGGCCGGCGACAAAAATAATGTGTTCTCAAATAAGCTAATTATACACATTTTGAGCTGTGAAACATCCAGTGACGAAAATGAATAGTATATTTTATATTTTGTAAACTGTTGACTTGGTACGTAATAATAATACATAGTATTTTAATCTATATTATCTCCTAAAGTATTACTTTGAAATATAAATAGTTACAGATACTACAATAAGTAATTAAAAAAATAATTATTGCTAGAGAGAATAAAATACAATCGAATTTTATTACATACAAAGTCTCCAGTTTACAAATTTATAAAATACACAATAAGTTTTCGTCACTTGATGATTATATCATTATAAACGTATATCATTATATATACATATATATATATATTGTATATACATTGTATAGTCATAACGTATATATAACAATTAAGATTCAATGGAACATAACTATCGACTCAGATAGAATACGGCTCTCATAATACCGCAAAAGTGACACATATACGAAAGTTTAATAAGGTAAAAGGTCATTTAAAAAAATTCAAATAATAAATAAATGAATGAATAAACATAGATAAAGAGTCCCAAGAGTAACACATCATCTCTCTCAAAAAGGAATTCAGAATTTCTCATCAATACATTAACAATGTCGTTCCTATATGACTGTCAATCCCTCCTTGCGGGGTGCTCAATAGAAGCAACATATATGTTACTACGCAACAACAATGCAACTGCACGTGGTGCAACCAAGTACAAACATTCTGAGCCAGCCATCACAGAACACAAATGGTCATTTCTTGAAGAACGTATAGGTAAAGCTATGGAGTATCGATGGTTACGATATTATGAAAAGAAAGCCAATCTAATGGTATTAGTCGACATCGTAATGTAGAGAATGAGAATTACTGACAGTCTCATCCGCAAGCCGTGTGACCAATGGAAAAAGTTGTATTCAGGTAGTGTGCGCCACGTAGTTTGGATACCTAGATAGTTTGCTCTTTTTTATTCTCACAAATGTTATTTTAATTATCAATATTGTAGTACATACTTTTATAATTTAACAGTGGTTACACATATTTGATAATTGCATGAACAAACTATAAGGCACACAATATATAGCCTAGTCTAGTTAGATTATATATTAGCATGACAACGAATTGTTACTTAAACAATATTTTAACCAAGTGTAGTTTATTCCTGTTGTTATTTACTCACCCAATGTTGTAAGTTATACAAGGAACTTGATTGGTGGCTTTCAGTGTGAGGTCCGTCGCAATAAGTTTTGAGGTGAGTATGCCGGGAATATCTGAAAAGGCACCATTCTATGAAAAAAATACGAAATTATTTTTTAAGCGTTCTATTCAACATTTAATTAAGGTTAGTATTTATGAACATATTTATGATTTTTTTAAACAACAATAAATTAGTCATTTCATTAATTAATTATATTTGATATTAAACTTATAAACATAGTGATACATTTACATATAATCTAAAATGAGGTGTTATTTAAAACATTAATAATATGTGATATAAAAATAACATTCACTATACTGCAGTTCAATACAATTTTTTTAAAGTTAACTAGAACTCTTTGAAAGAAACGAATTGAATTGCAATTGTTTCAAGATTCAAATAATTCATTAATCAATGTTATCCATCCTTATGAACAACATCAGCATTGGATTGTTTAGTTCTTCATGAGTCATTGTCGCACAAAGATAATATTATGTCTTTTACTCGGAACATAACTGAAACTGAACGCGTGTACGTTACACACGCAGTTAACTGCAGAGCACACAGCTGCAAAAAAACTGAGGAATTCCGTCATATTAACCTCTCACACTCCATTTCCTTTGAAAACGCGAAAACAGTCTCTCTCTAATTGAATGATAAAAAACATTAATCTTTGATTGCTTTTACTTAATTATTTAATTAAAAAGTTACTGATTTAAAAAAAAATTATGTTTTTTTTTTTTTATTACTTGAAAAAGGGTGTATCGGTGAGTTTTTTCCAGGGTTGTAGCTGAAATCACCAAGATACGCTTCATAAGGGTGATAACGTTTTCAATTATATACATCTGTGCTGCACTTAAATTATGCATTCTTGAAATTATATATTGAATCGAAATGTTTGTTTGCGCTGTTCTGGGAATTGTGTCATTTTAATATACTAAGCTGTTGTCGCAAATATGGTCCATCTAGGTCATTTCGATGGAATGAAGAAATATAAGCTACAACATTTGATGAGTTTCGATATATTTCAAGTTCTGTATCCATTGCGTCCCAAGTATGTCGGATATTTTTGAAAGTATCCCCACAAAAAGTTCACACTGTTTAATGCATTTTAACGCATCACTAACTAATATTGTAATTTTTAACGATTGTTTTTTAAACGTTATCATGATATTTTCTTGGGTCTACTGAACATTTTGATATTACGTTTTATGCTTCTATTTCTAGTGTGTCATGCAATATTGTGTGTAATATATAGTGTCATATAATATTGTGTGTAATATCCAGTGTGTCATGCAATAGTGTATGTAATATCTAGTGTGTCAAGTAATATTGTGTGTAGCATATAGTGTGTCATGCAATAGTGTGTGTAATAGCTAGTGTGTCATGCAATAATGTGTGTAATATATGTATAATGTGTCAAGTAATATTGGATGTAATATTTAGTGTGTCATGCAATATGGTGTGTAATATCTAGTGTGTCATGCAATATTGAGTGTCATGCAATATTGAGCGTCATGCAGTAGTGTGTGTAATATCTACGTAGTGTTTCATGTAATACTGTGTGTA
>JAUZND010002987.1:14308-33410 GCA_034780555.1 Coelogynopora nodosa
ATATCTAGTGTGTCATGCAATATTGTGTGTAATATCTAGTGTGTCATGCAATATTGTGTGTAATATCTAGTGTGTCATATAATATTGTGTGTAATATCTAGTGTGTCATGCAATATTGTGTGTAATATCTAGTGTGTCATGCAATATTGTGTGTAATATCTAGTGTGTCACGTAATGTTGTGTGTATTATCTAGTGTGTCATGCAACATTGCCATGCTGTTTATACGATATATGTACAATATATAATAACATCTCTAACGAAGAAAAGTGTCAGATAATTTTTTGAAGTGATGAGGCAGCTGCCCCCTGCCCATAGATAGCAACGGCCCTGCCATTGAAACTTAATGTTGCAAATATCGATTTTAATTTACTTTTGAATCACTGATGGATCAATTAAACCTGCTTTACTCTTTGAGATTCATCTTAACATACAAAATAACTTGTACACAAACCATAATACTATAAAAATAGTATTGTATCTATATTGCATTTATGTATTGTTATATTTATATTAATTTAATTTCAAAATAAAAAAAATCGAATCATTAAGTTGATTAATATTCACCTAATATTCATATAATATGCATATTTTATAAAATATACATATATACAATATACACAATATTTATGTCATTGAACTGATATGTATAGTGTATGTTTACACAATCATTTAAACAAACTACGTCACTATAGTTACATAATTTTAACCTCAGCTTATTCAGTGTCCTTGCTCTGTTTGATGTATACATAATTAATTGAATGAACATTTTTCATAAAATTATTATTTTTTGTATTGCCTTATAAAATAGTTTATTGGTGAAATATCATACGGTAGCTAATATAAAAATGGCATTAAATGACTGACTGGTATTATTCAAATTGTACCCCGAGACGAAGGTTGCGTGATATTAACTGTAAAACAAAGTCATAATGACTATGCTCCAATTGCTAACAAATTGAATATGCAACATAACAAAGCAGGTCAAACATATAAAATACGACGTTGAAATATTTAACTATTCTTCACATTGAAATACTGTTAGAGGCTTTTTAAAAAAAATTGTGAACTAAAAGCTGACTCTACGATCTTGTAAAATGTTATGGTTGCTACTACATGCAGTCATTGTGGCTTGTTGGATGGCATGTGATGCAGGTCAGTAAATAACTTGTTATAATCACACACATTGTGAACTAATCATATTTTCACTAATAACTGTTGTTTAGGTAGAATAAAGTTTTTGACGAAAGTCAGTGAAACAAATATATTTAAAATAGTTGAAGATTTCAAAGCATAATACTCTCATGAAGAATAATCTTCTGACATAACGTGTGAATACAATACATGTAAAAATAGTTAAATATAAATAATTATGTAAATTACAAATTGATAATTAATCAATGTGCCTTTATCTCAATACAATTATGGTATTTTACATATTAATATATACTTTAACACATATTACCAAACGAATTGTAATAAGCTATAGTTAGAACAAATATAAGTAACATGTACTCCAAAAAAGTAAACAAAAATATTAAGGATTATGTATATATTTACATATATAAATTGTAATGATTAGGTTCTTTTAAACAACACAAATGTTATCCAAAAGAATATTACTATTATGGTTTGTTCCTTACATGTAAATGTATTTAGATGATTCCATAAATAGTTCAATGTTAATTCTTCGTTAATCTAATTCTCCAAAACCAATTGTGGAATGTGCTTTACTCTATAATTCTATAGTGACTTGATTAATTCAAATAATAATTGAAATAATGTTAAACACAACATGTTTTTAATTGTATAAATCCTTACGTCAATACTAAATGATTGTTAACATTATATTTGTTGTTCTACAGTATCCTAATAAGCAGGTTTTTATACTCTTCTTCAATCAAGAATATATTTAATGTATAAATGAATAATCCTGAAAAGAAAATATAACTTTGAGTAGGGTTTTTCATTTGTAGTGCAACAACCTATTGTAATGTTTAGAAGCATTTCTGTTAATTAATTTTTCAGCTTTCCCAGCAACATCATACGATGCATCAGTTTGTGAATCGGTTACCCTGCTGCACGGCGAGTTATTCGTAGCTGTCGGTCTGGAGGGTTCAACCCCTGAACCTCTTCACTGTCGCCACGGCTGTGCTAGGATCAGGAACAGGTAGGTTGTGTGAATGTTACCATAAATAATTGTGTATTTGACTGGACGGGATGTTACCATGGAATTAATCGTCATGGTGCAAAAAAATCAGTATTGATTGAGAACTTCATCAAAGCAGTGTGGTGTTATTTAAAGGACTGGTTAGACAAAATTCAAAAATGGTATTTAAAAATTGTGGGATGTCCAAACATTAAATACATATGTTATTTAGGACAATGTACTGATTATAATAACACTAATAACCACATCTTTTTTATTATGCTGCAAGCTAGGCTTAGGACCCTCAGGGGCTTTTTGAGAGCAATTAATTAATCATATCACTTTTTGTTACAGTTAGACCACTAGCGGCGTGTTTAGAAATTCATTATAAATGTAGTTTATGATATTTGCGTGCCACTAAATATGAAGCCTGCGCCCCACATACCCCCGGCCCTAGCACTCCACTGTCATGAGTTTTTCCGACTCTTGCACCCTACGTCAATTATGTCAATTATGCGACTTTTGCGCCCCAGATCAATAAGTTGGCACTTTTAACAGCCTCATATAAACATAACTCTGTAACAAGTATACTTTTTAGTCTCACTAATGCCCCTGCTCACCAATTTACATTTACATGCTTCAATCCTGCTATAACAACTTTTCTGTTTTAGTAAATATTGTGAATTCTGTATTATTATGTACTTACTTGTAAATATTTTTTGTAAAAAACATAAATTCTAAATCATTTTTGCTGATAATAATGTGGGTTACGAAAAAAATGTTGCTAATAAGAATATGGGCCGCGTAATTCATACACTTTAATTATAAATATGAAACATTTAACAAACAAACAATATAAATACATTTGTCAAGAAGTAGTATTCCAGATAAAGAAAATATATACTTTCCCCTTGAAATAGAAAATAATCTTAATAATGAAAATACTTAGCATTAAACAGAATTAATAATGATAAACTTAAAACTCAATTAGCAAAAGAATAGACTTTATATAATGTTAACATTAGTCCTGCCTGCATAATGACGTGTCCCTCATCACAGATATTCGGATATGTTAAATGGGGTGTGCTTCTGTTCGGATGTAACCCGGAGTGGGGCCCAAGTCAACGCATCGCTGTGTACAACCGTCTGCAACAACGAGCAAGACTGTGGAGCTCCTGAGAAAGTGAATCGATATTACGAGCTCCCTGTGCCGGCAAGCGGATTTGCAATTGCTCTTTTATCAAGTGAGAAAGCTGCTAGCCTACTCGATAACTGCACGTGATGCTTACATTAACTATTTTATAGCAAATAATAATGAAGAAAAAAACAATGGGAAACGGTGTTAACTAATTAAGTTGAAATATTGTTTTTGTGTAAATTTGACAATGACATCAGACTAAAATATGTTTTAAGAAAGTAATATTTTAGAAATAATAATTTTAGGAAAATTTTTGCGCGTTGTAATTTATGTTAAAAAATAAAATATTTGTATTAATGCATTCGAATATATTGCAAATTTTAACTAGTTAATTTAAAAATTATTCAAATCTAAAGTTTTTTAGTTACTAATATACACTTGTAAGTGAAATAATAATTTCCAACATTTACATATTGTATTTATAACAAATAGTCAAAATAATATAATGTACAATTTGCCATATTATTTATAAGTATATATTCGCTTATATATTACGTTTATAATAATAACAAATATTTATAAAATAAATAGTTTGGCTTGTTATGTATGTTACATAGTTACATTTAGAGTTAATATAATGTTGATAGAGTTTTTTTGGATTAATAAGAATACGAAAACTTGTATATGTCTATATTCTGAAATTAGCATTAAACATTGTAGTGATATTTCGATGCATACTTTAGATGAAACAATTGTTGGACGTACGACGTATTTCAACATTTCTGTGACCAACTACTACGAATTTCTCAACATAACTGTTGATTTCGGAGACGGATTTCAAGAAATCACGTATTTTAATGACACTTACTCTGACAATATTACCTACACTTACAATAAACCAGGTTAGTGTAGACCATTCTTTATTCGAAGAAATATGGTTCACAATATAACTAATAATAATAATAATAATATAATAAGTTACTGCTAAAAATCATTTCGATTTTAATATGTTAATACTATTATGTATATTCTGCTTTAAATAATTAAACCATACTATATATAATAAAGAGAAAAAACTTAAACAAATATTTGGTACCATGCTTAAATAATTTATTTATTTATAATCATTTTAAACTTTAAAATTCTTAAAATCCTTATAATCACGATCATTTTCACAATCCTTCCATAGTCACTATAATGACCATAATCTTAATAATCAATACAATCCTTTCAATCGCTATAACCACCATGATTCTTTTAATCCTTTTAATCGTCATAAACAATATACTTTATATAATCACCACAAACAGCATAATTCAGATAGGCTCTTAGACATGTCAGCATATTTATATAAAAAGTATAACATTTTAATTTAACAACATATATACATACTCATTTCGAATGCATTAATTAAGTGTATATACCTTAATATTATTCACGTTGATATAACTTGTATAACGCTAATAATATAAGCAGTCAAATTCCATTTAGTAATTCTTGATAATGATGCTGATAGTTCATGTAGTGATAAGCCTAAACATATAGATAAGTCTGTTGATAAAATGCATTTTAAACCGTTCTTTTTTTAAAAATTGTAAAAATAACATTACATTTTTTATTCCGGAATTGCGTTTTAAGAATTCTGTGAAAATGTCACTATCATCAGCTAAATTCATCAGCTATGGAATACATTTTTACAAATCAATAAAATCAAACAATACTATAACAAGAAGGTTATAAATTAAATGATTATAAATAATTTGTGATTTTGATATTTAGTCATCAAAATTTACGGTCAAATGCTTACTTTTATTTTTGTAATTATATTTCCCAGATAATTAAAAAATATATCTATCAATATTATCTTTGATGCACTATATTATATAACATCAATATTATCAAACTCTTAATTTAATTTATTTAAATGAATTAAATGGCAATCAAAAAATCTGAATTTAATAATAACAATGTGTTTAACAAAGCTGATTGCTAAGTGTTAAAACATTTTTTTTGTTAATCGAAGCAATTATTTTGTGATTTACAACTTTTAGGTTGCATAAACCTCACAGACCAATACTTGAGGGGAACATAAAACTATTTTTTGAAAATTATTTTTATGAGACTTTAATACTTTTGTATTTATATTTGATAATAACATATTACTGCTTGTTATAGCGATAATACACAGTTTGATAGTGAATAATGCGCATATAAAAGATAATTAATATAAATATGACTGATTCTAAGGAAACCTTTCAATTACCAGGCGAAATACAAAGCGAAAAATTACTTTTGCACATTTTGGGAAAAATTATATTTATGTAATATTATATATATATTTATGTGTAATATATTGTTTCATTATGCATAGTCTTTACTGCGATTACTATTTACTCTTTAGGTGATTATCGTGTTGTTGCTCGTGCCATTGACAATGCCCACAGTTACACAATCGGATCGGTGAAAATTCGAGCAATTTCCAACGTTACGAACGTTTTACTTGTTACCAATACTTCATTCTACGTTTGGAACGAAACTGCTTACTTCCATGCATTTGTTGTTGACGGAAGCAATGTGAGGGCAGAAATCGGAATACAGCCAAATATTACGCTTGCAAATGTGTCCCTTTCAGGTAAAACACAAGTGTTTGAGTTTTTTTTGAATGTTACGTTAGAACATTAATTTGTAGTTGGATGATATAGCATATCACATACTTTTGTTCGATATTTCACGAGTTTAGTCACGAATAGTATTTTCCCTTTAAACCATTTTGATTTTATGATCAAATGTTTTTTCTGTATGGTGCAGTCGCTTTGACACTTTTTGGTTCATTTTAGTTTTGTGGTGGTGTTGTTTACTGGAATAGAATACACTTCATAAACAGCCGTTGAAGCTGTGAGAACGCACGATATTACATAATACGTTTATAACACTTCTGAAAAATAGTGAATCAATTAAACACAGTTAAATCAAATTTGTTTGGGCCATGGAAAATGTTGTGATAATAAATATCGAGTTTTTGATTTAATTTTTTTAATTTTTAAAAATTTTTAATTTAATTACACAAACTGTTTGCCAACTAATTTCGGACGCTTTCCACGATCAAATCTTTTAGAACAGAACTTCCAAATAATTATAAATTGTTTTGTATACACTTAAAAAGTTGTTGCATTACAAAAACGTCAATATGTTTTCTCACAGATCATCTATACCAGAGTTATGTTACGCTAAAATTGGTTATCATACTATGACCGAGAAACGAGTAATTATATATATATATATATATTTATATTTATATATTGTATATTCCAATGCTTTACAGTAAACAATATTTTGAGTACACAAATAGAATATATCATTACATAATATAATATTTATGTTTAGAGAGAGTTATTATAATCTCGTTGTCCCAAAAATCTGAATGCTTTTTCACTCATTTTTATTCGTGATCTTTTCTTCTGGATTGTTCCTGATGTACCCGACCTTGTCTCCGTTAATTATCTTCGAATATGTCGTTCTCCGACAGTTTCCTTCGGCATCCCACTTCGTAGTGTTTCTGGAAGTCCAGTACTCCATACTTTCTTTATTATTGCCACTATTTCCTTCTTTTGAATGTTTTCTAGTGATTCCTAGGCAAGATTTATAGTGCTTCCTCACTTCTCATCCTTTTGGATACAGCTCTTGCTGCTGAATTGAAGCCTCTGTTTAAGGCTTGTTTCGGTTTGCTTCGCTGAACAAGGTTTAACAGTAAGTTAGGTAAGGGACCGCTAACGTTTTTAACTAGCAACTAAGCATCTCGGCGTGGTAAGTAATTCGTCGCTCTCCTTATCTGAGCTATACGGCTACATAAGCTCTTTTAGCTGCCCTTTCGCAATGATATGTTCAGGTCCATCCATAGTCGATGACAAGTTTTTTAAACAGTCTACATACTCCACACCATAACACAGAAACTGCTATAACACGTCTTCATAATGACTTAGCCACAGCGCCAAAACAATAAACTCTTTACGTACGTCTTTTTTCTGTATTTAATTGCCGCGTTCGACACTAACTGTACATTGTATAGCCTACTATACCGTTTTTATATAAAGATTAAAGGAATTTTTCGGCTTCCCTGGCACTGTCCTAATGTGGTTTAGATCATATCTTCAAGAACTGATGAACAATGAACTTAAAAGTTTTATTTATGTTACATGCAGTGTCCCACATGACTCATTGCTATGATCTCTTCTCTATTCCCTCTACACTGCTCCTATTTCAGACATAATCTCGTTGAACAACCTACATAATCCAATCTATGTTGATGATGCCTCTATGTATTTCTCATTTATATCGCAGAAGATTATTTTCCTTGATCTAATATCGATGCATCGACAACCTTCAAGACTTGTATAACAACAACCACCTAAAACTTAAAACAAATTAATCAGCGGAACTCTGTCTAGACTCACACCGTTTCCGAATAGTAATTTGACCATTGACAAAAATTATATTAGCCCATTTTCAACTGTTAAAATACTTGAAATTATGATAGACGGTCCATTCCATACAGTTCAACACATTCACTCAATTTGCCGTAGTCTTCATGTTCTTAGTCGAATCAGCCCTTACTTGAGTGAAAATGACACGAAACTTATAATTAGGGCTCTGGTATTCTCTAAATTAAATTATTCTAATTAAAATCCACTGAACATACAACACATCTTTAACTACTCGTCTTCAAGGTATTGTAATGCTTGCGTTCGCATGATTAAACGGCTTTTTAAATTCAGCATCAGCATCTCCGAAGTTCTTTTAAGATTCACTGGCTTAATTCCTATCCAAAACGAAATAATCTACAAACATTGCTGTGTGATTCACAAATGTATTAACGGATATGCCTCTGCATACCTATCTAATCTTCTCCGGCTAGCAGCTTCGTTCTCACGTCCTCTATCTCTCCGTTCCAAAGACGATTAAAACTTTACCAAACCCATCTCGCGGTCCGATTTGCGCATAGAGCTCAATCTCGTTTGCTTCACACCGGTCCTGGAAGAAACTGATTCATAACACTAGATAGGAAAGAAATTTCCATGTTAAAATTTTTTTTTAATTACAAAGCTATTTCCATAATTTTATCTTCTCTGTCTTTCTCTATTACATGTTATCAAACTTTACATGTCCGCCTTCTTTCAGCTTATTTGACTGTGGACGTATGTTATACCATATTTTCATGAGAACCTATAATAATAATAATACAGCTAATATAAATAATATCAATATTAAATGTATCACTATACAAAGACTACTTATCTTTTTAGTATCATTAATTTTGAAGCAAACAAAAAATTAAGAAATGTCACAAAATATTAAACTAATAGCTGATATAGGTAACAAACTATTAAATACAATAAGTAAGTGAGTTTAATTAGCTCCATTACCCCCAATCTAAGAGTATATCAAACGTTTGTTTTTATTCAATATAATATTGTCGAATGCATTTGTCCAATATGTTGTCGCAGATGGTATGCATGTTCTGTTAATTTTATTTTCTTTAATATTTTAAATAATGCTAGCAGTTGAACTATTAATATATCAGGCAAAGCGTTTTATTGATCATGTTTCCAGGCTCCACCGGACCATATTTGATTGAAACAATCGAGAGCCCCAGTTCTAATATAACGTGGAGAAAAGAAGAAATCATATTAATACTTGATCAGATGCTCACGAAACGGGCTTACATTAGAGAAATTTCATTGGCGACCAAAAATGAAGGAAATGTTGATTTTGAGGTAAATATAATATACTGTAATATAACATAAAACCAAGAAAATAAAGTTATGTATTAGACGCAACTCAGGTTCAATGAAATACACGTATATTTGAATAAATATGAATCCTGAAAAAGCTATATTGTTCGAGAAATAGGAAAACATAGTGTATTCGTTCATGCTTTCTGAAGTCTCTAATAAGTTAACTCTGATCGTGTAAAAAATAACAAATAGGCCTATGCCTATACATTAAATATCACCTATATATTGAGTTTATTAGCCATTTAAAACGAAAATCGAAGAACAGCTTATACATCTTCCAAAATGGATAATTGCATGGTGAAGAGATTAGTGATTAACATTTTATAATAGACGTTTTAAAACGATCATATTTTTTTATTTGCCTCCATTACAGCAAGTGCACAAGAGGAAGGAAACCAAAAATATATATAAACAAAAACTATAACAAATAACGATTCGTAGCCAATATTATCAAAACCAATATTATCTGCTGTTATCATGCAATTATTATAATTAAGATTGCATATTACAATAATGTATTTCGCATGTTATGTGTGTATAATATATAAACAAGTATTATTTAGTTATTTTTGTATAGTTAAATTTTAGATTTCCAGTAGTTTTTATAGTTATTAAATAAATTTTGAATTATTTTATATATTTATAATAGTTATATTACATATTTATAATAGTTATATTACATATTTAACTATATATTTCGGAAATCAATTTATAACATAATTTTACATACAAAATCGTTTCAGACATAACTAATCGAGTCATGAAATTATCCAATACATATATAATATAAGCATTTTATATTTCTCATTTTGCAGAAATATAATTTGTGGTGTTATTGATTTAGTATTATCAATTAGGAAACAGTTAACGAAACTATTATTTATGATGGTATACTACAGTGAGTCATATCTTAAATATAAAATGTGCAATATATTCATTAATTTGTCACATATTGTGTGCTAGGCATGTCAACCATGGTGTGTCAAGTGTGTCAACAATTATGTGTCAGTCAAATGTGTTAACCATGGTGTGTCAAGTGTGTCAACCATGGTGTGTTGGGTGTGTCAACAAGTGTGTGTCAGTCAAATGTGTTAACCATGGTGTGTCAAGTGTGTCAACCATGGTGTGTCAAGTGTGTCAACCATGGTGTGTCAAGTGTGTCAACCATGGTGTGTCGAGTGTATCAACGAATGTGTGTCAAGTGTGTCAACAATTGTGCGTCAGTCAAGTGTGTCAACCATGGTGTGTCAAGTGTGTCAACAATTGTGTGTCAGTCAAGTGTGTCAACTATAGTGTGTCAAGTGTGTCAACAATTGTGTGGCGAGTGTGTCAGCAATTGTGTATCAGTCAAGTGTGTCAACCATGGTGTGTCAAGTGCGTGTCAACATGTGTGTGTCAGTCAAGTGTGTCAACCATAGTATATCAAGTGTGTCAGTCAAGTGTGTCAACCACGGTGTGTCAAGTGTGTCAAATATGATGTGTCAAGTGTGTCAACCATGGTGTTTTAAAAATACTATTTTTTGTGTTTAGTTATGACTCACGATTACATGCTTTACATTTAAATCGATAATTATAATTTTTAAATTTACACAAATTTTTACTTTTAATTTTAGTAAGAGTTTGTTTTCTATAAATGATATCAGCTCCTTTATTGCTTTGATAACTTTTGCCGTTTTCTAGTTTTATTGTAATGTAACCTATATATTATTATTTTTTATATTAAATATAGCTCAAAAGCAAAGTAGGCTTAATGAGCTAAGTAAAATGTTTATATTTTGTGAAATATGTTGGATATTTTTAATAATTTAATGGTTCGCCAATTTTGATTAAGCAAATGTACCTTTACTAAGAGCATCTGTATCATTAAAAATAATCAGTCTTGTTTTAAATTAATACTAATAATCCTAATTTCAAACATGACCATATCCACTATGTTCTCGTTTCAAAGTATTATAACTTCCAAAATTGTCATTATAGTTTTTCCGTCCTCAATGCAAACCTTCTCACCGATTCTGTCCCGCTTTACGCAAATGTGTCAACTATACCTCAATGCAAGTGGCACTATGTGAGATGAAATTGACAGCACGTTGTAACAGTGAAAACGAGGCCTACAATTTTCTACAGAAGCGATGTATTCCCCGTAACTTTGGACACACAAGTCGCCTGAAAATGTCTCATGTGGTATCATATAATCGCATATATTCGGTAAGTGAAACATATTAAATAATTAATTAATTAATAATTAAGTGAACATCTTAAATAATCTATTGACTTGATTTCTACATCTAGCTGAACTTATAGTACACTTTTGTTCAGGCTATTTAATGAGTGTTTCATCATATAATTAAACTATCAAAATTAAAGTAAAAGCCATAGGACTATAGATGGGTGCTAGAAACTAGTATTATAACAAATTAGCCTGCTAGGTTGATATATTAATATAAATATATATTAATTAAATGTTTAATCTATTTTATACTATTTCAATTCTATCACCCTTTAATGTAATCACGGTGACCAAATATTTCTAGTTAATTTTCGTTTGTGTTAAATGTACAGTTTTGTGTGAATTATAATTGTTATAGTGTGTGGATGGTTTAAATTTATTTATGTAATTTATACGTTTTTTTTGTCTAAAATATGAAATCGCGTTATACATATTATATACGTACCTTTCTAAATGCAAAATAAATTCTCCCACCATGTTTAGAATATGTTGCAACTAATTCGTAATACAATTACATAACTTTTTAGGCACGCACAAGTGACGACGAGTGTTCAATACAATCGAAAATGTTCGCTTTAAAAAAAAGTTTATTTTATCATATCAGCGTACTACCGGCCACACCTTTTAATATATATATATATTATACCTACCTATATGTATAATATTATAAAATTGTTGGATTAAACATTAATAAAAACAGAAATTGTGTAAACAAATGTATAAACATTTCTTTCTTTTTGAACATTACACAATGTGTGATATTATTTAAATGTAAAGTGTAGCCGACGTTTTTTGAATATTACTTTTGCGATTTTTGAGTTATACGTACTGTAGACACATAGTACAACACAAGACACTATGTACGCTGCAGCGCCCTTTTACAATGAATTAATGAATAAAGTAAGAAAAGCCAACATAATATTACATTTTTAACAGAAAACATTAATGGGTTACATGTGATTTTTTAAGATAAAAACAAAAAGAATATTTGTGTTAATAACAATGACATTTGGTTACGTCTCTGTATAATATAATATATACATATAGTTTCACTTCCTGACTATTAATTATTATAGTCGAATACTCTTTTAAGAAGTAATATGTAATTTTTAATATAAATTATGTCAACGGCTAAATGTAAACAAAATGTTAGTAAACGACATTAAAAAAGGCATATTATCAATTTTAAAAATTTCATCAGAGAAGCGATATGAGTGTCATGCTATTTTAATAATACACGTTGTGCACGAACAGACATTTCATTATTCATTGGTGATTAATAGAAGCTCTCGACTTTTGCAGTAAATAAGTTAAATTATGTCATTATCTACAGATAGTATCTTGATTCATGTATCGATTATTACCCATTATTATCGTTTAGATTATACATCATAAAACATAAGTGGTGTATGTAATATGTATCATAACTGATACGGTATAGCCTATGTCTAAAATTGTATGTTTAAAATGTAGCTGTAATTTAGAAATGTAAACTACATTAGCTATCAATTGATATTGGTGCATTAAATAAAAAAGCTTTTTCGAAATTTTAATTGTACATTATATGATAATAAACGTTTAAGGCTAACTCGTTGACAATTTAGGCTGGAACACTTTTAATGAATAATATTTAAAATACAAAAAGGTAAAGTTCATTTCTAGCATGCTTTAAAACAATGTTAAGCAGTTCTGATCGATTGAACATTAATAAATAAAAATTCTTAAAAATAATGACAACTTTTATCATAAAGCGAAAAAGTCAATTAATAATTTAATAGATTTCAATATTTTGAGTCAACACAACTTTAAAAAAACCTATTTGTTTGAATACATTTAAAACAAATGTCCACTGACATTTGAAACAAAATATATCAATATAAATATATGTATGCATATGTATTTTTAGACATAATATTCAATTATTATAAGCACTTAAAAGTTACAATCACCCCACCACTGGAGTCTAGTAGTAATATTAATACGTATTATAAGTATTAAGTATGATAAGTAATTTAATATTTCATAATTTTTTAAAATTTTTATTTAATTTTAAAAGTTAAACGAAATTGTCTACCCAATGCACACTCTAATTTTAGTTGTATGTGCATTAAACCATTGAAGTACTATTATTACACATTCATGTATTTTTTTAGGTGAAACTTACCAGCACATCATCTGGCGAAAACATATTAAATGCAACATTGAACGCTACTCATGCTTTTGAAGTTAATGCCGGAGATATTCCAGCTATAAATATATCCATTCAGTCAACCGGTATATCTGTTAAGACGTTTAACACTGAAGAATATTCGTTGATTTTTAATTTAAACGGTGAGATATCCGATTTTTACATTATAATTCACAACACTACAAATGAGAGATTACTAATTTAACCATTGATGGTTGAACAGGATCACAAATTACCAAAATGTTTATTACATTATTTCATAATTCGCGTAAAGTTATCAAATGTTTCCAGTTTTATTGTGATAAATGTCTCCGCTTCAGAAATATACAATTTGTATATATAGTGTCACCGCTTGAAAATATGAGTAAGACACCAATCCTGGCAAATATTTTAATACTTTTTTAAAATTCGATAGATTATATTGAGAATATTTGTTTAACATATAGGTGTATATATTATAGTCTCCATAGACTTACATATTACCAGTCTCTTACAAACGTGTATAACAGTCAATGTGTTGGAATCTAGAATTGTTCATATGAGTCAAAGGGGCCTTTACAGTTTTATAGCGTCAAATCAGTCCAACGCTATTAAAGTATAACAATCTGGCTAATATATACCTCCTTAATTTAGATAAAACGTTGGCGATACTCAACTGGCCCTTACTATAAGTTAGTCCTCATGCCATTTACGGTATCAATTAAGAGTTAGCGAAGGTTATGTGTTTTATTGGTTAAACTTATTTGTTTGTATTTGTACAAAGAGTCAATAACTAATTTCAAATAGACTGCTCTAATGTTACTGATTTTGTTAACTCAATGTTCGCAGAGTAATATATTCAAGTAAAGTCTTAAAATATATATTCAAGTGTTTTCTGTTTTTATTGTTTCGTTAATATCTTTTGTTAATTTTTATAAATATTATAATCTAATTTAGGAAATAATTTTATTTAAATTTCACTCTTACAAATACCATTTACATTATGTGTATGACTATGTATATATATTTATATGTTATTACAGATGCCGTGAATATGACTGCTCCGGATTATAGCTCAATTATTGGTAGGCGTTTATTTCTTTTTTTAATATATACAAAAAACTGAACTATACAAAAATAGCGTGTGTTACATTGTGAATTATATAAACAAGTTTATCAATGCATGAACATTTAATTATTGTATAAATAAAAAATGTACGTCAAAATAAGTATCACATTTATGATTAAATTTTTTATTAAGCCGTGTTAAATTTACCAAATAACTATTAGTTAAACGTATACAACGTATACAAACGTATAGCCTACAACGTATATAGAAACGTATACAACCAGAGATTCATCCACAAATTCACCTGAAGAAAGGAACATCGTACGGTGTCACTATTGGTGTCAAAATGGAGCTATCAATAAAAAAGCAAATTGCTATAGTTCATATTTGATCTACTTTCGGAAATATGACGTACCTAGTTAAGTAGTTCATGCTCAAAGTCGGGAACATATTCACCTAAAGAACATCGTACATCGTAAGGAACATCGTACAGAGTCAATATTGGTATTACAATGTAGCTATCGATAAAATAAAAATGTATTATAGGTAATATCTCCGAAAGTAGTTCAAATATGAGCTATCGCAAAAACCACATTTTTATTTTATCGAGAGCTACATTTCGACACCAAACACGACTCTGTACCATGTTCCTTTCTTCAGGTGAATCTGTGGATGTATATGTGGATGAATCTGTGGAAAAGGTTGTATACATTTATATATATATATAGTTAAGGATATATTAAAAGTTATCATCGCCGTCTTCGAAAAATATTCATGTAAGGGACAAGCATTTTCTTGCGGAGTTAATACTATATAATTTGAAGTTTTGTTTTAGTTTTTTCAATTTAAAAAAATTTATTTACATTTTCAGTATCGAATGGAAAACCATCTTCTCAGATAAGTACCATTGCGGGTGGTGTCTCATCTCGCGCTAATGATGGTAATACAAATCCACATTATAGTGGGATTTCATGTATACACACATACATACATACAGGATCTTGGTGGAAAGTTGACCTGGAAGAAATTTACTCAATTACCAGGGTCGTAATATACACCCGTTCTTGCTGCGGTTCATGGCTTCGTAACTTCAAAATTTTTGTAAGACGCGACTTTTTTTATCAAGATATTATATTTGGCTAAAGTTAGATAAATATAAATAAGTATGAAAAAATGTGGTCGATTTTTGGGGTAGTGGATGGATGGTGTACTATACCCCCCTTGTTATTGATATATAACAGTATGCTTAACTTTGTTAGAGATACACCTTGTCACCAGAACAACAATTGGTGCATTGGAAGTAAATTATTCTCATTTAACGATTTTAAAATGATGAATTTTGATAAAATAAATGTATGGACATCGAATTGGCAGGTAATGTGTTTTATAGTATATAAACAAGTAATTCTATTTGAACATTATTTCTTTTCGATAGTTAGTCACGAGTTAGTTACGAGTATTTACATAAGAGACCAGAACATTGAGACCTTTGGACAATTTCAGTTGATAATATGACATATAAACATATTAATTGCCGCGCGATGAATGAATCTTTCTAAAACTTTAAATTTATTTGTTTTATAAATATGTTATATAGCTATTGTATTTTCAAAATTACAAATCATTTGAATATGGATTATTATTTTGTTTTCATATGTTTGTAAGTTATACATTATAAACTTTGTATAATGTCATGAGTTCACATCGATGTTTCTATTCTATTATTTGCAAAGCTATATTATAAACGATAATGATCATTACAAATGTTAAGGGGAGGTGGTAGTGCCTATCTCCGTAAGGTTAAATTAGTGAAACTTTAGGTACATTTTATTAAAAAAGTAATAAAGATAATTACCTGAAATTCTGACCACTATTTTATATAGTTATTCTAAGTAAGCTGGACCAAAATAAGTATATTACATAAAATATTTCAATCTATAATTTTATTAAAATATAAAGATGATACAAAATTTGCGCATAATAAAGATGTTTTATTATATAAAATTATTTTGTTTTGTAACATTTATAATATTTTAATGGTTCAAAAGAAGTAATACATACATATAAACATATTGAGAAAAGTTCAGTTCTCTATCTGTTATAGTTATGGAGAAAATGTACATAAGTCTTCAAAATGTACATTCTGAGATAAACGGATAAATAGAAAACAATAAACGGATAAATAGAAAACAATAGTTATAATTTAAACAATATAATAAAACAATTAACTACATATGTATACAGAATTGACCACAAAATATAAGAACTGTCAACAAATATCCCAGCACCATATAACTTCAATATATATTATAATTGTTAAGAATTGTAAGGCACCATAGCACTCAACATATAGGATACTTGTATAAAATAGTATATGGAATAATTGTTAAAAATAGTCTATCACAAGTGTATTCAACATTATAAGAGGATAATTATTATCTAAAATAGTCCAGCATCATAATCTTTGTATTTAATTGTAATTTATGCAGATAAACAAACATGCTATTAATATTGAAAAACAAACACGCTTATTGTTAATAAGTTTAAGAGAATATTTATCAAAATAACCAGTGTTGCAAAAAATGTTAAGTAAAAATACTTTCAGATTTTGAGCGACTTGCTACTTAATTTTAACATTGAAAGGTATATGCTATGACTCTAATATTTCACATGCTTATAGAATTGATAGTGCTGAATCAAAAAATGTATAAATCTCATTTTTAATATTTTTGCCAAAATTCACTACCACCTCCCCTTAAGTCTCATTAAACTCGTAATGGTTTGTATTATATAAATTAATGACATAGGCCTATACAATAAAAGTGTGCCAAGAAATGGACACTAACCAATATACGACAAATAATCCGTTATTTATATGATGTTTCTGCGAAACGGATCTTAGTTTTAATTTTTGTCGGGGCATTTTCAATTTCAATGATTTTATCATTATCATATATTTATTAAAATTCTTATACAAAATAATCCTGTATTTGTAGGATGGGAGGCTTAATTACTCAACAAAATGTAATTAATTATTTTTAATTAATTTATACACAGTTTACATAGACAGTCTTTGCAACAGCATGTGAACCACACTACGTATTGTCTAAAGATCGTTTACATCCTGAATTAATGTCACATTTGTTGCTCACTAAATATAATATATATTACGTATGTCATGATGTCATTAAACGTAACTATAATTAGAGAATATCTGAAAATATTGTTGATCATACATTTACAAATACTGTATATCGTCCTCCGTACGAAGTTTGCTATCTCAAAAAAAGTTGATTATTGGAAAAAAGAATTATAAGTTTTATTTATTTATTTATTATTAATTATTAATTAAATAACAATTATTAATCAGTATTAATTTTAGGCAATAGTTTTAAATATTTTATATATTTTAGATTATAATATATTCTTAAAAAATCATGAAAATATATAATTAATTACTGTTTATTTTATAATTGAGCAATACATAAAATGTAGAAAAAGATTTTATACTAAAATAATTAAATATTAACAAATAATATTGATGATTCAAACTTTCAGTATAGACTGGCTCTTATGAAAACTATTAAGTTCTTAAATGTAATGTATCGACATTCATATCTCGGTGAAAAACAGAAACATTGCAAAATAAACTATATAAATGTTTAAACGATATGAACGATCACTAAATATTTAGGATAACACGTATACTTGGACCGCATAATAGTATAACAGTTTGGATAAAAGTATATAGTTTTCTTATTTTCATGAGAAAATATTGAATAAAGAATTGAATAATGTGAGAACACATCTTTTTACTATGATTGAAATATTTATCTTGTTTTAATTGCATTCAATACAATGATAAAGCGGAATTTTCATATTTACAATTTATTTTTCGAAAATCGATTTTCTTTCAGTCCATTCTTCAATTGTTCTTTATATTTAAAATAGAGATGGGAAGAATTCGTAAAATTGGAAGTCTACAGCGCGGAACCTACTGTCAAATTATTTGTCGAAAAAATTCATTTTATGATTCACTTTTAAATGTATATAATCCATTACGCAATTCAATTCCAACAGGCAATCCTAATGATAATCTTGTTCTGTTAGAACCTTTTGAAAACACCACGGATAATATCAATGAATGTATACTATCTATTTCAACAAAGAACAACACACGGGTAAATAATTAAATGTTGCATCTTTTCAGTTGTATTTTATTATTATTGAGTTATATTATAAGTATAACTTATAATTTGTTATTTTGTCATGACTCATGTATTGATGACATGTAATTATACTTAAATATTACATGGTATACTTAAATTTTTCCTAATACTTAAATGTTCATACTTTTGTTTTACATATTGCACTCAAACTTTTATAAAACAGTTATATTCATATATTTTATAATTGTTAGTACCTTTCTTTACATTTTTAATGTCTGCACACTGCAAAATGAAGTGGCTCATAGTAAGCCACAAGTGGCTCATTGTGAGCCACTTCAATTTGAAAATATTAACACAAGATTACATAAATGGCTCAATAAGAGCCGTTTTTTC
>JAUZND010002988.1:0-12519 GCA_034780555.1 Coelogynopora nodosa
AAATTTTCAATGAGGGGTACGTACCCCCTGTACCTCCCACCCCCCCCCTCTAGGTACGCCACTCTATATTATTTAATATTGGTATATATCGACATTTACCATATTTATTATAAATATAATAACAATTTGATTCTATTTGTCCTTGCAAGTGTGTATCTATAAAGAGGGTTTCCCGGCCTTCTGGAAATCCCCCGTGCTCTTCAATCTCAAGAAAAAAACTGCCTCTCTCTAAAATTCTAAAGCTCTGTAAGATTAAATTATTGCCCACATTTTTTTGGAGATTTTCATTCTAGAATAGTTTAAAAATAAAACTGTGGTTTACAACGTGGCGAACGATACTTTTTCTATATGCAATAGACTTTAATGCTTTAAATGTATAAAGATGTTTGGTGAATAAAATACTATGTCTTATATTAGACGTAGTATTTTTTTATATATTTTTTTTATTCTTTCTATTTTAATATGTTGTATAAGCATATTTCCGCAAAATCAAATTCGAAAAAAATATTTTCCAATTTTTGAATAACATCAGTGTTTTATAAACCTATACTTTTATTGTAATTATTTATAAATTATTTTATATTTTATGGTCATATATATTTTTTTAATAGTATTATATATATATATTGTCGTTTAAATTTGATACATAGATTTTGCCACATATTTAAAATAGGCATTCATTTTTCCATTATACAAAATATGTTACAAATTGTAAATAAAAACAATCGATATTTGAATATAATTTATAATATTGGTACTAGGATAATTTCTGGTTCTTCTTTTTATTTGTTTTGTGGTGATGTTAAGGATTTGAATAGAATGTATTGAATTACTATTAGCCTATATATTTAAGTGTATATAAATGACGACAATTGCTTACACACGTAGTAGCCCTAAAAGACATTCAAATTTTAAAAGTCAATATTTTTAGATAATCTTGCTGCCTATTTTGAAAGTTTCAAACAACCCCATATCTAAGTCATATCTTATGTTAATACCGAAGAAAGCATATAACCCATATATTTGTAATCTTTTTAAAAGTTCGCCTCTATTGGTTCCTTAGTTTCACTGTTTGGGGTTAATTTTCTTTTGTGGTAGTGTTAAGGATTACAATTGAAATATGATGTCATGTAATTAGTAATATACAGCATTACTATTATAGAATTTAATTTTATAATATATGGTACAGTTGCTTTTTAAATTGAGAAAATATAAAAGATAACTTAATAAATAAACAGCTAAAGTTACAAATATATCACAAAACCATATACACACTTTAATAGGCATTTATAATTCTATCATTACTTGGATATTTAGAACGATAATATTGTAAGAAAAGTTTGAATCAATTATTTATTTATTTTTGTCAAACATATTAATATTTATTGACGCTAATTGTCTATACTGATGGTAACTAGCGAAATTACACTATGTATATCATCCTAAATGTTTGAATTTTATGGATGGTATTATGCCAGGCTCTTTCCACATAAGTTTCCACTGAAGACTATCCCATGAAGGTATGGAATTTATTAATGTCCGGACATTTTTCTAGGAGATTAAAATAGTATAAGGAATAATATATAGCTAAGTATGTTCATTTACATATTTATTTACATTTATTTTGAAATTGGCTCGAAAATTAATCACCTTAAAATATATATGAAAGGGGACTTCCTGATGTGCCAGAAATATTCATATTATAAATAATGTAATGAAAGGTTAGGTATTTATATTATGTTGACTTGTTATTTTGCATCACAGAAGTTAATAATAACCGTTTGCGCACATATGTGTCATATATTTTGGAATCATGCATTCCAGGTCTTCTTCTTGACGCCCAGATAAGATATGACCGTCTTGTAATGTTTGTATCAAGTCTATAAATCAAACCTGATTGAAGTGCCTTATCTCAGGTGTAGGGGGTTATAGGTAACCGTTCAATATTGAGCGGGAAATTAATAACATTTTCGTGAAACTTTAGAATGGTTTCACATTGACTGGCCCGGCCCAGCTAATATTATAATTAATTACAACTTTTCTGTTTGGGTTAATATAGGTGTCATAAAGTAATGTATGTCTAATTTTAGTGTTTTAAATAATAATTTTAACTGAAACGATAATGTTTAAATAATATATTATAATGTAACATAATCACCATTTATTTTGCTTAATATATAACACGAAACATGAAATATTTAAAAATGATTAACGTCAAAATCTAGAAAACCTGCAATATAATTATAAGATTTAAACAGAATGGGGGGGAATTTTGTTTCTATTCAGACAAGTCGTTAACTGTCAGTCTCTGTCGGCATTCGGAGTACCTCCGTCTCTCCAAATTGCTCCAAAATTTAACGGGCGACTGGCGCCAGCTCAAACCACAGAACGAAGTCATGATCACTGTCATTTAAGAGCGCACTGAATATAATGTCATTATTATAAGGAAGGCACGCAATTCAATTGTTTCACAATGATGTCTATGACTCACATGACTCATCGCTAATTAGCAGTATATATTGGAAGAAGATGTTGCTGGTATAGTGTACATAGCCAAATGAGTTGTTTTCCAAACTGATAACTTAAAAATCATTTAATTAAGTTGGAGTCAGATTTCAATGGTCGTGGTTAAAGTGATTATATAATAATGTTACAATTTATAAAAAATATATATTTTTCGGACATATACCCTCTGTATATCAAGTTATCTTTTATTAATGTCGATTATATCATATCATATTTAACTAAAACCTATTGTGTGTCCCATATACTTCTATACATACAGTAAGACTGATAATTGGATCATTCAAAATAAATAAATTAATAAGTACTTCTCAACTCATTGTCAATAATATTTTTGATATGCTATATAATATAACTCATTAAACTGACAAAAAGTTATACTGTTTTAACTTTTAAATAAATTCATCGTGTCACTACGAAAAATAATATTTGGCAGTTGTTAAACTAATGTTTATCTAATTTTGTAACTTGTAATATTAAATAATGTATGTACATATGATATGTTTAGAAATATCAGTTTCATTTTCTCTATAGTCGTTCGATGGTAAGTTGTCTAGCTGTCGAGGATAAAGATTCTTGATAAACGATTTATTATTCTACTTAGATGAGGCTATTTACTGACTTCCATAGGCAGCAGATTGTTGTCCGTTGCGAGCACAGTTTAAAAGAACTTCCGTTTCAGATTTATCAATTATTTAAAATATTTCTAAATTCATATTATTTTCTATCTATTTTGTTTCTTAATAAATGAATTCTTCTTTGTTATTGGTCATAGTTTTTAGGCCTTTTGATGACGTCATAGGGACGATACTTAAAAAATCCTACAAAAAAAGTGATTTTGGTACCAAATTAAATTTTTAGTCAAATAATTATGAGCCATTAGATATCTGTAAGTTTTAGAATTATTTGAATAGCAGACAATTTTGTTTTGGTGGACGATATGAACTGGCCATATAATAGCCGCGTCGGAACCAGTCCTGACCACGTAAAATTGTAGATATTGTATCTCTTATAAATCAAACTTACTACTTAAAACTTGGCATAATTATTTTATATATCATTCTAGAGCTATGTATAAATTTAAGGATCCTATATCTTTATATGTTTATGTACATAAATTACCTTATATAATGTTATGTGTTTTTATGTTTTTCTACACATTACTTCTTTTTGTTGCCTCTACTTTCAAATACATATGCTGAAACAAAAACAATGAATCGTTAATCCAATATAGTATAAATTAATGTGATATAAATATACCTATATGTTTTAAGGAGATTCAGCACTTATAAATATTTTTTTGTCACGTATCTGGCCAGGTCCGGACAAGGTCATAAAATCGATTTTTGGTATCAAGCACTTCTGATAAATCCATCACTTTGAAACTTGTCATACTAGATGTATACAATATTTTATAACAACGAAAACATTTCACTTTAATCAGATACTGTTGGAGGTCATGATAACAATTTTAACTTTTTAATAGAGACGTTCAAAAAAAATTTTTTACAGAGGCTGTAGCCGAAGAAAAAATGTTTTAGTATTAAAATGACCACAAGAAATTTTGTTCAATGCATTGACTTCAAATTTAAACACGATCGACTGTGTCGTTCTTCAACAGTTGGATGAAATGTAGTAGGGGTTGTTTATGATAAAATAAAATATGAATCTAATCTACACAGTGCAGAATCTATAGTAAGGATAAATTATTTGAGCGCTTATTATACCTTATTGCATAATTTGAGCTATATAGCTAAAGTTATAAAATAGCGCAGTTAAAATAAATTATTTAAAAGATACATAAGTAGTAGTTTATAGAATTAAGAAAGGTATTTAAAAATTAATTAATTATTAAATTATTATATATGTAATAATATTTGAAAAGATTACTATGCGGTGTAAATTAGCTCAGAAAATTTTGAATGAACATTCTACCTCCTGGCCAATAATTATTTTTGTGCATATATTATTGTTGCATATAACGAGACCTAATAACAATTAAAAAAATTACAAATCCGCATAACTTTATCATCCTTGCATTACGAAAATTAATAAATGAAACATGTTTCACTAAAATTTATGCGAAATATGTAGGTCCTTTTCAAAAGTATATTGGAATTTATTCTTTTTAAGAATGGCAACTGATTTGCTCAAAGCGAACATCATTTTTGGAAAACAATCAATGTAGATATATAATTAGAATTAAAGTTAATGATATCATACATTATATTAAAATGCAAGAAAGGTCCAACCGACAATATCGAAATAAACACAAAATTTAATTTAATTTAATGAAACAATTTCAATTAATAAAAAGTTTCAATACCTGAATTACCTAAAACATTTTCAAATTCTTGTCCATATTCTATTTTATAATCATGCCACAACACAATAAAATAAATCAAATAAAAAACGCAGCAACAACACACCATAACCACCACCTGCGCAGGCAACTGCACACTAAATTCAACACAAAAACTTAACACTTAAAAGAAATAGCTTGGCTTGGCTAGCCAATGAAATTTAGATACTAGTCTATATAGCCTAGTGTTCGGATTATTGGTCTACTCAATTTGGATAATTTGTGGTCAGTAGGAATCGATAATGCATTATTTATACAATTTACGGTATATTTGTTACAAGTACAATTAATAACGCATTCTTCTATAACAATTTAATATTTTAAATAGTAATATTTTGATGTTGAACACAATACTTCAGTTTGATCATTGTTATTTCCAGCGCACGCTTTAATTTTATTATTTTTATGTAATTACGCTTACAATTATATACTACTCATACAATTATAGTAATATTTTTGTCTTAAGTTATTTTTGTAATAATGAGTTTGGAAAATCTGAAAATCACTAAATTTTATATTATATCGGGTCCTAATAATTTACCTGTTTCATGGAAAAAGTCGATGCGTAGTTTCAATTATTTAGTCGCTGGCCGAGCTATTACTGAAGCCGAACAAAGGAAAGCGTTACTATTACACTTTACAGGCGCGCAGGGATGTTCAAGAAATTTTCGATACACATCCAGTAAGCGAAAACGAAGCAGAACAAAATGCTTTCAATAAAGCAGTTTCTCGTTTGAATACGTACTTTACTCCGAAATCTAATAAGATCTTTCAACTTTTGTTTAGAAAAATCTTGCAGGAACAAAGCACGTTTTATCAATGTTTAACAAAACTTCAACAGCAAGCAAATCGATGTGAATTCGTTGATGAAGATGAGCAGATCAAGAGTCAGATAATAGACGGGTGTCGAGAAAAATCCTATATAGAAAAATTCTTGAGAAATGCAGTTGAAAGATATCATATATAAATTAGAAACACAACATTGGCTGCTTTTGTTATACAAGCAGCAAAAGTATTCGAAATATCAGGTATGTAAGAGAAGCATTATAATACCTTCGATCAGTCTGCAATTAACCAGTTAACTGGAAGAAAAAAGAAACAGAAGTCACATATGTATAAACAGACAACAAATACGAACAAACAGACGATGAATATGAACACAATTACGAAAACGGAAGTTTAATATAAATGTTTTCGGTGTGACAGAACAGCTCACTTTGCAAAATATCATACATGTCCAACATGGAACAAGAAATGTACAAAATACTTCAAAATAGGATATTTCGCTGTAGTATGTAAGACAAAAGTCAAAACAGTGTACGGCAAGTTGAGACTAATGAAGATAATGAAAATTAATACTCATTTACAGTTGGAGACAATAAATCCACAATTAGTACATTTTGTAACGTTGGAGGTGTTGAGATATCACTTTTAATATATAGGCCCTAGTGGTTCATCAATCAATATAGTCGACCAAACAACTTGGGATTATTTAAAAGCCAACGATATTAAATGCACTACAAAGAAGGTAACAGAAGTTGTCAAGCATATGAAAACCTTTGGGTTACGACTTTTGGAAAATTTTAAACATAGATACAAAGTCAAAATAGAAAAGAATGTGACGCAGAATTTTCAGTTTTCGATGGAAAGGGTAAGCCCTTGCTTAGTTGCGGAACAAGTCAAAAGCTTGGATTGATTCAATTTGATGTTGTTAATACTGTGGAGACTACAACATGTATGCCAACTTTCCCGATAAAAGGATTCAAGATTAATATATGAATACAATAAAACCACCCCCTCCCATTTTGCAAAGCTAGAACGATTGCATATGGACTACAAAATGATGTGAAAGGAAGGCTCGATAGTATGGTAGAGAAAGAAATCATCAGAAAAGTATTTGTGGTACCAAAAAAGCAAGGAGTAAGAATTTACGGAGACTATAAAATGTCTGTCAATAAACACAAGTACTGTCAACTAATTTGAATATCCCCGATTTACTTCAGAAAGTAGAAGGAAATAAGTATTTTTCTAAAATAGACCTCGAGAGCACGTACTTACAATTGGAGCTTGATGAAAAAAGCAAACAAATCACAATTATAACGACACCGTTTGGATTTTACATTATATACTAGGCTACCTTATGAAATTACCTCGAGTATAAAAAAGAACCGCGATGATTAAATAATAATTGCTGATTGAATGCGCTTGTCTTGTCCTGTTTAATTTGATTAGCCAAATACATATATATGAAATGATATCATAATATTATATAAAGTCGAAACACAACAAACTTATTATCACTTTCTAAGTCACATATATTAATTATTGTAATTCAAAGTTAACTTAAAATAATATTTATTTATAAGTTATTGTAAGTATTGCAAGTACTTAAAGTCACTTATTAAGTAATGTAAGTTACGATTCATTGGGGGACTCCTCAAAGGTCGGGACATAGTCGACCAGTTGAGGATCAGTATTTGCTCAATAACTTCAAAAAGTTTATTCCGCAGCTGATCGAGCCCTGCAGTTAAAACTTTTCATTGCACATTATTGCTAGAACCTTAACTTGGCCAACTAGTTGGGGACTTTTTCGTATATATCTCGTTTAGTTGACGTTTTTTATAACATACAGTTTAAATGTATCTAATCGATGTCTGCTTTAAATCGATGTTATATAAATGTGGTTACATTCCGAATGTGGCGTACAATTCAATTTAAGAAATTGTAAACGTCGATGTTGTCACTACCCACTTTGAACTAATTATTTCCCTGAATCTGCTCCTGAAGATTAGAGAAGTAGCTAATAATCCTCCGGTTGCAGCATAACGTAAACTTTGTACTAAATATATGTCCCAAAATACTCAACAAAACACAAGAACAACAAGTTATTGTGTAGATTTAATATATATATCCATTATAATAGCATATTAAAAAAGTGCAATAGCAGAAAATAAAATAATATCCCTCGAATCCACTCACTATCAAATTGTCTTTCCCACTCTATCTGTACAACCCCTCGAACCGGAAATTACATCTGTTACCTTGAAACAATATATTACAGAACGACTTCCTCGAACATAACAACAATGATATACCGCTGACCGGTTTACACATCCTTATCTAACAAATACCTCTTTATTACATTCTTTACGACTATAACAAAAGAATCGTCCTCGATTCTGGGAATTGCAAATATTTTTAAATTATGAAAAAATATACAAATTAAATGCAAATACGGCTGTATCTAGAAAAAATATATAACCGCGTGTAAAAATAATGTCTCTCTTTCTATAAAAATAATCTTTCTACATAAAAATAAATCTGCTAGTTTGAGAAGTTCTTTTCCTCAACCATAATATAATAAAGATTTCAGATCACACAAATTTCACAAGTTTGATCAATACACATTTAGATAATCACATCGTCCTCGCGGGTCTTCTTATGTCATCACGGCCCTTATTGTTACATACAATATACCTTGTCATCATCTGTCTTCTGCATGGGTCGTGATCAGTCGTCTCCATGCACGTGACTTCTACTTTACTTACCAACCACTCAACTTTATCCAATCAACTTCGAAATTTTCCTGATTGCGAATCCCGTTCCAACAATTCCATTCCAGCCGATTATTTCATTCTTATTATCGTTCTTCTCTTTACAAACCATAATTCTTAAACAGGAAAATTTATAGAAAACAAGATTATTATACACTACTTCTTATTGACCCAATAACTATATTATTTATCTTCACAACCACTGACCGATTTACACATCCTCATCTAAAAATTTTACCGCCTTATAGCCTAATACCAAATATATTCCGAAAACGTAACATAACCGAATAATAACCGTAGTAAGTGAAATCCCGAACTTTTAACTGGTGGCCAACTAGATCCACCAGTTAAGGATCTCTCGAAGTTCGGGACCTTTTAAGGTCCCTAACTAGTCGATCATTCTTAATATGTATCCATATTAATAAATAAAACCGATTTAAAGCCTAGTTTTAACAGACATCGTTTAGATGAATATAAACGATATAAAAAATCAACTAATACGATATAAGTACATCATAAAAAAATAACTTTTGACGTTGCTATCACTGGTCAAGCGGTTGTCGATATTATAAAGTCCTCAATTGGTCGGCCCTGTTGTGGACCTAGTAATAAATGCGCAATGATTAGTCAAAACTGGTCCGACCATTTGGGGACCCTCAAAAAGGCCGTGACATAATTAGGTCACCAATCGGGCCGATCAGTTAAGGACTCGTAATTGGACATTTTGAATAAGTTCTCAAATGGTCGAACCAGTTTTGACTATTCATTGCACATTTATTACTAGGTCCCCACAACTGCGCTGATCAGTTGAGGATTTTATACTATAGGCAACCGGTTGACTAGCGACAACGTTAATTGATTTAGTTAATGTTTTTTATATTGTTTAGCTCCGTTTATATCGCCTCATTTCCGTTATTGACCCACAAAGGTTTGCGAATTTTATCGCCATACCAACCACAACGGCACAACCTAGCAACAAGCTGAACTCTAAGCAGTCTTGTGGGTGATGCTTTCAGCAGAGAGAAACGACGAGATTAGAACTGATAACTTAGGAGTTATCGGTCGTTTAAAGAAAATAAGTCTTATGGACTGTGAAGCCGTTAGAATCGTCAGATCAATCGCTAAGTTCACAAATTTTGCTTTTCATACATTACATCAGCCATAAATCCGGCTGACTTTTACTCTAGCAATAATGTCGATTTTTTCTTATTATGTTTGACCCATCTCATATATTCCCCGGACTCAATATGTTTTCTAAACATGTATCTTCAAACTCTGTTGCATTCATATATAGCTTACATGTTTTTGCTTGTTTTTCGAAACTTCCGTTTCGCTTCCGTTTATTTTTGCTATATACCACGGTCACCTGTGATCGTGTCATAATAACTTGTAACGTTTGCAATTTGAGTGAATCTTAACTACCGCTTTTTAAATAAAGGGATTTTGATGAATATAGCTATTGAATATAATATAATGTATATCAGTTGATTTTGTCAGTTACACCTTGAATGTAATAAGAGGTACAATGTACAATGTAAGTTATTTGTAACTCGTAAATGCTTCCTGTGTAAATATTGTCTGTAATAAGCATAGATGGATAATTTTTTTCATAGATTTATATATTATGCATGTTTTCTACTAGAATATGATTATTTTGTATAGACATTTTTTAAGGTTATGTAGAAATTGGATCTACCGATTAAGTTCCACTTACATAATCGTGATTGGAGTGAACCAAGCAAAGTCTTGCACCGTTAAACTATAATAGCTTTATTGTATCGTGTGTATACAATTTTATACTTATATGTTTAAAGCGCATTAAAACGATATTTCCTAAATAGGTATAAGGGGCTATTCACCAATAACGTTACGCATGAGGGGTGGGGGTCTTTGTTTCTGCGTAACGTGTGGGTTGTGGGTGTATGCCGTGTGTAGTAGTTCCTTGATTAAATTTTAAAAAATCTTTAGATTTTGATTTAACTCCTTCCATCCTGACTTAATTTTGCATGTGCCACGTCTGTATATTCCTTAAAAATATGTAAATAACTTTTTTTGTTGTGAAACATTATTTTGGAAACAGTTTATTACAGAAAAACACGAAATAATCTTCGTCCTCAGTTCGTACTTTTTAATAATTCATAACTGATTTCTTCTTGGCCCAAATTACCTGTCATTCAAACTAAAACCGATGGTTAATTTTTCTCACGATTTTTCAGCGTATGGCACTGAAGGCATACCTTTTTTCAACGTCTGCACAGGCATACAGGGCGTTGCCTTATGACTTTGCCTGTCCCGTACAATCCAAACAATATTGGCTATAAACGAATCTGCAAAAAATGTTCCAATTACTTTGCCACTATCCAGTAGGCGAATGTCTAGGAATCATCAAGAAACATAACTATATACTGTAAAATAGTTTGGTAACTACGCCGCGTTTTTCCAAATGGGAAAGAATCTAGGCGCCCGTTTTTATCCAGTGACCTCCTCCTTTGTTTACACTTTTTCTTAGCTTTCTTTTTTAACCTATGCCGCGCTTTTTTCAAGTGTGAAAGAATCTAGCCGCCTGTTTTTATATAATGATCCATCCCATCATTTAATTACTCGGTTTCTGATAACTTTATTTGATAGGTATGTATTGTGTGAAAAAAGCACGGCTAAACGCACGGCAAAAAAAACAATTTGTCGTGTATTTTATAGTGGATAAGTAATTTAAAAATCAATAATTTTTATTCGTTTTATATTCATTTTTGTTTTAATAATATTTTCAATAATTATAACGCTATGTGTAACTCATTGTTGTGAAAATTGGTGACAAAACGCACAACAGATGTTATGCTCTTTAAAAAAAATCATTAGTGCCCGCCCGTGTCTCTTAAATTTTTTTTGAACACCAGCTATGTTTTAAATTTTACTCAGCCCAATAAGATGCTGATTCCACAAAAACCAATGGCAATGTGATGCCAGTATCTAAAATAAAACCTGATACTGCAATAAATATATATTTTTGGTTATATTTAATGTAAAAAATATTAATTTTATCAATGACTGAGTAGCATGTCCAATAAGAGCTCCCTCCAAGGCCATGAAAGGCAGATAAACTCCTGTTTTGTGATAATTTATTTTTCAAATAGATTTTTTACAAATATGTAATACATTTTGGAATTTGGTTTAGCTGATGTAAATTAAGTGTGCAATTAAGTGTGCAGTTGACCCCATATATAAAAGTCAGAAAGATGATTAAAAAATTTATATTTAAAAAAAAATTATATATCAATTCTTACTTAGTTTTAATGAAATTGGGGAAATTCCTTTGCCTTTGGGGAAAACCTTTAATAATATTAATAATGTTGCAGCATTGCATGATTAGCCAAATTTAACAACTCTATAACTTATAAGTATATAACTGTTAGTTTTAAGAATTTTGATTTATGAATGTATCTTACCATGAGGCATGACCATCAGTTGCTAGTATATACAATTAAATAATGCTTATATCAATATCCAAGATGTTTTTCATTATTTCCTTCTGCATAAGATTTGTTCTGACCAGCACTGGCACTGCCAAATCTGGAAAAGTCCCATAAGACATTTACTCTTGTGACTGAGTACATTGGCAACTGGCACATTTTAAAGCATGCAGTTATTGATAGGGAACTTCTTCCAGATATAGTTAATGCCAATGGCCATTTCATAGAAAGCTTTGACCTTGGACTTGGTATAGATTTTGAGTTGACCAGCCAAATTTAACTTCTGGATCAATTGTTCTGTCATGCTTCCCACAAAGAGGTTACATTGTGACAGTTTAAGGACTTCTTTTTGTAGTCAACCAAATGCAGATTTGTGATGTTGGATAAAGATGAAGGCTTCATAAAGTGGGAGAGAATGTCTTTCAGAAAGCAGTGTTGCCAGCAGCTGCAATTTTAATTGCATTGTGATTTTTTGCTGTTTTCTGCGATTTTGCTATTTTTTTACAATTCTCTGAGTTTTTTAAAAATGTTAAATTCAAAATATTTTTTAGCTTTTTTTATCTATACTGCATATTTTACACTAACAAAATTTTAGATAAATTTGTCTTTCAAT
>JAUZND010002989.1:0-12519 GCA_034780555.1 Coelogynopora nodosa
TGCTAAAAGTGTGCCTTCCAATAATAATGGCATTTCCAATGTTTTTTGGCTGAATCTTCGTCGTAGTTCAGCAGTCACTTTGTCGATGACTTCATAATAAATTCTTTTGTATATATTTGTCAATATATACTATTGACACGTAAATATAAATATTATAATTATGCAAACAATAAAACAAGAAAATGAGGTAATCACAATTTCTTTTTGTGGATTGTGAGAATGAAGAGGTCTGATAAAATAAATAGAGGTCTGAAAAACGTTGGTCTAGCTAATTTTCACATGTCAAATTTAGGGGGGGGGTGGCAAATATACTTGGGCCCCCACAGGGCCCCCCCGGCTCCGGCGCCTATGACTTGATTAGTATTCATCGTTCACCAATGACGGTGACTTTGCTAAACGGTGGGTTGCGCTGTTAAACCTAGTTAGGAATAAATAAATAATTGTAACATTTCTGTAAGTTATTAAAAAATATCGCAAAAAGTAAATACAGTCTATACAGCTCCTAAACCGGACGCGCCTAATCCGGATGATTATTCAAACTGGACGCCTAATTCAAAATATTGCATTTAAAACATATAGTTATAATTGGAATATTTAATCTAACATCCCAAACATGGGTGAATTCGATAATTAGGCCTACACGGAATCAATAGGCTGTCCAATTAGTATCGAAAGTATTGTCATCAAAATATGAGTTATATAAATATTATGTGAGTTACACCAGTTGGTACACCACTACATAGTAGAATAAAATATAATATGTGTATGTTAATAAACGGAAATATGACCTATATCAAAAGTTTCGTGTTATACCAATTGACTGTGTGTTATACCAATTGACCGTGTGTCATACCAATTAACCGTGTGTTATAACAATAAACACATAATCGGATGTTAAACCAGCGTAAAGTTATGTTATACCAAATACCGTAGTCTGATTGGTTGAGAGATTTATTTACAGTTTTCGGCGGTTTTATTTTGATAATAAATTTGTTCCAGTAGAATTTTAATTATATAATAATTAAAGATCTAATATTTAGTATCTTATTAATATTTATATTTATATATATAATAATATTATATTTATATATAAGTATATTCATTATGTATCTAGCTTTAAATACATTTAACTTTTAGTAATATTGTCAAAAATAAAAATTATTGATTATGAATCAATAAACATGTTTTGATATAATGTTTCTTAATGAACTGATTTTAAAAACTGTTATTATAAATGCAAATTACATTAAATAAATTTTATTAAAACATTTAAAATTAATATATTTATATATGGTACAAATTATTGTCATTAAAATAAATATGTGGTTTATTATGTATGGGAAATATATTATATGTATTATATATTATCATACGAAATAGTATAGCAAATACAAAACATAACTAAAATATAAATACCATTTATTATGACAGGTGTTGCAGTTTTATATGTTGCTGCATTATTGTCTGAGATTATAGCTATTGACGAACAATAATTCATATACTATTGTAAGATAACTTTTTCTCCGTAGGTATTAGTGTATTCCCATAGTGTAAAAATTATTATAGTGTTAAAACCTACAAAGTTCCCACTTAAGGCAAAAATTATATGTCCGACAAATTCGAGCCGAAGCCTCCGCAAATACGAGGCCAACGCCACGAGGTCCTCCGCAAATACGGCCAACGAAGGCCTCCCCTCCTGGCGTCGGACACTCCTGGAGCCAATGCTTCAGAGTCTCCTCCTCCTCATCGCAAGGAGGACACGTAAAAAAAACCCTCGAGTCTATGCGGCCTCGGTATGCTGCCAACACACGCGGCAATGCCCACTCCGGAACTCCGCTATCATCGTCTCAGTGAGCCGTCGTAAGCCCGCTGGTTGTGGCAAATGGTGTCGAACGCGTCTTCCAAACGGACAGCTTCAGAATCACTACAACAGATATCCCCTCCATAAAGAGAGGTTGACAATACACCCATTGTTCCTCCACTGCCAATGGGGTGGCAGTGACAGCGGGGAACTCTAGGCGTCGTTGGGCTGCTAACCCAATACTGTCGCAAGTTTCATTAGCCATTTTGCGAAAGCTACCGTGGGCCAGGAAGCGGTGGCGAACGAAGTGCTCTGAGATTTTCCTGCGTTGGTTCGAGCTCGCGAGCCTCAAAGGTTTCTCCAGTGCTGGGGCCGTTTTACGACAGACGACGGTATGACAAGAAGGGAAACCAGCCTTCAAGCGAATGGCATCGACTGGAGCCGTAGAGTACATACTGGTTATGAGTCTCAGAAACTTAGTTATTCTGCGCCCGGTCAAGCACTTACACTGCGGAGTTAGACAGCCAAGGTAGCCATCCCGCCCCATCTTTATAGCCACCCTATCCGCCTGCGGACGGAAGGTAAGCATCCTATCGTACATCACGTCCAAGAAAACAGGGTTAGAATTAAACCTTAAACTATGGTCCTCAACTTCGGCCTTAGGAATCTACCTACTCTCATGGGTGTCAGGTCTAAAGAAACTTACCTCGCACTTATTTAGATTGAGGGTTAACTTCTTCTCCCTACTCCACCTAAAGACTTCCCGCACACCGACCAAACCGCCGGATCATCTGCATAGAGGATAACGCTCAGCGGCTGCGGAATGCATGCGCGAAGTTCACTCTAGCTCCCATTGAGACGCATTCTAGCCAGTCTGTTGGTGAGGAAGCCCCTATTCCACTTCACGAAGGGAAAGGAAACTCCCGAGCTCAACAAGGTGTCTAGTACGTCCGGCTGTCAAACCGTGTCATAAGCCTTCGAGAAGTTCAATAGTGCCAACACACTTCGCTTAGCCAGCCGGCTCTGAAAACCATCGCTGACGGAACGGACTGGGAGATCTTAATGACATGGTCCTCAGTAGACCGAAGTCTACGGAACGCGGCCTGGTTCTCTGACCACATGCCAAGCGATTCAGCAAGGTGCGTGAGACGGTTTGCAACCATCCGCTCCATCACCTTAGCTTGCCAAGACAAGAGGTTAGGCTTACCGGTCGGTGGGAGTCGACATTTCCAGCTGGTTTGCCATTCTTTCGGAATGTATATCACAACCGCAGTTCTCCAGGACTGGGAGCAAACCCCTTCTCGCAAAGACAAGTGCATCTAGAACAAGGTCCCGGGCAACTCCCCTGTCTCTTTGAGAAAGCGGAAAGCGATACCATCCGGACCCTTAGCCGCCTTTGTCTTTGACTGGTCCAGTGCACAGCTCAACTTCGCTAAAGAATATGGACAACACTTCTTCCCTTTAGTCCCATGAAGAAGAACCTCCCCATTCCGGATTTTCTTCACTTCACGATTCTTCTTTCCTTCCTCTCTCAAAAATATGTGGCGGCTAACCCCCGCATACACTTGTACGTAGCGGTCAGCCTTCCTCAGGTCAGAGGAGAACTCACGTCCTCAATCTACCAGCACCCTGTTCCTCTCCTTGAGCGAAAGGCCCTTCCAACACAAAGAGAGAATAACCCCCTACGCAGCAGAAGAACCGGAGTGTCCCTCCAAGGACTCGACGAACTCTCTCCAACAGTTCTTCTTGAACTCAACGATCATTTGCTTGATCTTCCGGCACGATTGAATCCACTCAACCCATCTGTTCTTTAGGTCTCTACCTAGGAGGTTTCGTTCCTTGATGGCCTCAAGATCCTCCCTAGTTAGGTGCTACTTACCAGCCTTTTTCGCTGGCAGCATTTGATGTGGGTCCTAGCTACATTCTGGATCGCTTCCAAGAGAAAGGACACCCTCTCCTTCAAAGATAACCACCCTCTCCGACAGATAACCGTCCTGGAACTCAGCGCACTTTGCATCCAACGCATCGCAATGGGAAAGGATCAACTTGTCCAAAAATCTTGATTCTCATCTGATTGTACTTCGCCCTGTATATCTGAAGTTTATGACTGGGAACCGCTTCTTAATTGCCCCACTCTGGTAGTATTTATTCTGCTGGCAGCCTTGTATTTGTTTTTGCTGCGTAAGTGTGTTTCATGAAAGGATGTTTTGTTGGCTTATCTTTTAAGGGGCGTTTGGATAGGAAGTTCACCGTCCGGTAGGTGATTGATTTGTCCGGAGCTAGATTTTTGTCTAACGTAGCTTGCAGGGCTTCCACATCTACGATCTCATTTCCAGTAATGTCAGCATGTCCTGGAATGCATTGGATTGTAATATGCTTTATATCCAGTTGTTCAACACATTTCTGATTTCGTCTACCTTTGTGTCTTGGCTGTCTTGTTTGCTGTTAAGCACCATCACTAGAGCTTTGCTGTCTGTGCAAATTATTGTTCTTCCTTAATTTTCATCGTCTGGAAACATTTTATGGAAACAGGTGAATGGTCTTCCTTTTCTCCTGGTGGTGTTCATGACTATGGGGTGTTTAGGGTCGTTTGTTGTTATTAAAGCTGCACTTCCTCCATACCTTGGGCCTGCTATGGCCTAACCATCCGTATTATCAGCTTCTCTGCTTCTAATAATCTCTAGAGTTTCTTGTCTGGTAACCTTAGTATATACATTCTTGAGATGTTCGTATACCTTTCATCCACTGCGGTTAGCCCAATTTTAAGGGAATGTCTTTTTTGTTACTAAACTTTCCATCCTGAGTTCGTTGACGTTGATATTAAGCGTGTTGTTGATATCCTTCTCCTTCTGTATCTTGCCTATCTCTTCTAGTAGACTAAATCTTATCCTACTTCTGTGTTTTGGTTTTTTTGGTGTCATAAGGGTTGTTGTCATAAATAGCCTTCACTTTCCAGTATTCCTTCATGGTATTTCTGTTGATGGTGGTAATATTAGACTCTACTCCACTTTCTAGTTTGATTGCTTTGGCAAGAGTAGTCATCAGTTGCCCTGTTATTGTCTGGAGAGCACTGGTCTGACATCTTTCAAGAATTCCTTTGTTCAAGTTTGCTAGTCATGTTTGCCAAGACTGGTATGTTTCACGTGCTCGGTAAAAATTAGAAAATAGAAAAGAAAAATTTCTTCACGAATACAGTTTTATTGAAAAAACAGAGTAGACGTTTAAACATTTGTTATGTTTAATCTTGTTGTATTTTTAAACACCACACGTAGGTATCGATATATTAAAATGCGAACTATAAATATTTTATTGTGTGAGCACTGAAGAAGCTACTATGTAGCGAAACGTCTGCTTTCTTTTTTTAATTATGCTGTATCCGCGGAGTAATTTTTCTTAATTTTTTCTTTTTCTATATAGATTTTCATAGAAAATTGTGTTGGCTTTTAACAATTAATTAATTTCTTAATTAATTAGATGCTTAAATAAAGGTAATTTGGAATTGAAATTTTGAAAAAGTTTCGTGAATAACATGGAATTGTGTATTTTCTTTTGTTGTATGATGATATTTTATTTGA
This sequence comes from Coelogynopora nodosa, assembly GCA_034780555.1. Classification (NCBI taxonomy): domain Eukaryota; kingdom Metazoa; phylum Platyhelminthes; order Proseriata; family Coelogynoporidae; genus Coelogynopora; species Coelogynopora nodosa. The sequence continues at coordinate 5,377 of JAUZND010002989.1, forward strand.
TAAATTAATTATTACTATGTAGCGTACATATCGGATCTGTTACAAAACATTTTTGTAACAAAATTTTCGACCATAGTTTCAGTTTCATTAATTATAAAAAAACCTTTTCAAGCAAAGTTAAAATAATTATAGTTGATTAAAATCCATCATAAAATTTAATTATTTTAAATTTGATTTTAAATTATGAAGTGATTAAAAAATCAATCATACAATAAGCAATCTCGATAGTGTATTAACAAACATTTAATCAATGAACTAAGTATTAAGGTTTCTTATTACAATTGATTATATAAGCACTCATAGAAATATAGTTAAATCTGTTTTCAATAAAATTACAATCGTTGAATGTTATCCATTTATCTGGTAGTGTCTCCATAATAGAATAACCAGACTTAAAAAATTATTATTATTATTTTTAAAATGTACTGATGTTCTGTTATCTTACTCGACCTATATGAAGAATAAGATGATTTGTAAAGTGTATATATGGTAGTATTGGATTTACCGTAGGACGAACAATCTGGACATTTCTAATCTTCAAGGATACATTCTTTAAGGGTTAAGTTGATAATTTAATAATATAATTTTAATTAATAAGTTAACATTTATGGCAGAAGGCTAATTTGGATGGCCTAAAGCAAAGTATAACTGATTTATCGCATCACCTACTACCCCAAAACAATCTAACTACTGATCATGTATGGGAAAAGTTTAAATATGCAGTCCGCGAATGCCTAGACAAGTATCTACCATCAAAACTTACCTCTCAGAGATTCAACCAGCCGTGAATAAATAAGTCAATCAAACTTGCATTCAAGAAGAAAAAAAGTCTATTCAACAAGGCACGTCGAAGCAAGAAAGATGCAGATTGGGCTATCTTCCGTACCCATCAAAAGAAATGCAAAGAAGAATGCAAACATACCCATGATAAATATGTTAATAAAATAGTCCTCGATGAGACCTCAGGTAAACTAAACACTAAGAAATTATTTAGATTCATTAAAAGCAAAAGGCCGGATTCAAATGGGGTCTCCCCCCTTAAAAAGGATGGGATCTTGCACAGTGATCCAAACCAGAAAGCAAACATTCTGAATGACCAATTCGCTTCAGTCTTCACTGCTGAAGATACCAGAATCGGTTTTCCTCATCTTAACAACAATCCTTTACCATCGATTGAAGACATCCACATCACGCTTGAAGGAGTATCTAAACTACTTCAAAATCTTGTTACCAACAAAGTCACAGGCCCAGATGACATAGTGGCATATATTTTTTTAAAGAATACAACCATATCTACTGCTCCTTTATTAACCCATATATTCAAAGTCTCGTTACATCAGGGCATACTAACAAATGACTGGAAAACAGCAAATGTTTCTCCCCTATTTTTAAAAAAGAGGACAGATCAATGCCAGTCTCACTGACCTCCATATGTTGCAAAATATAGGAACATATACTCTTCAAATACATCGTCCAGAATCTTCAACCCCATAATGCTCTCTCATATGCCCAGCAGCATGGTTTCCAGAGCAGAAGATCAACATAGACGCAGTTGCTAATGTGTATACAAGACCTAACTACGGGCATTGATAACTCACACCAAACCGATGCTATACTTATCGACTTCTCAAAAGCTTTCGACGTGGTCCCACACGGAAGGCTTCTATATAAACTCGAGCACTACGGCATTCATGGAAATATACACAATTGGATCTCTAACTTCTTAAGAAACAGAACTCAACGTGTTGTTCTTGAAGGTCACTCGTCATCAGCTGTTCAGGTTTCATCAGGTGTGCCACAAAAAACGTTATTCCTGGTCTATATAAATGACCTTCCCACGTCTGTCACATCCAGGACTCGCCTTTTTGCAGATGATTGTCTCATTTACAGAACCACTGACACATTAGAGGAACAACAACTTCTACAAGATGATCTCGACAAAATACAAACATGGAAGAACAACTGGTTGATGAAGTTTTATCCCGAAAAATGCGAGGTATTACAAGTATGCTTGAAAAAGAAACAAATTACCACCCATCTACACTATTCATGTTAATTCACTGGAATCAGTATCTTCAGCAAAGTATCTGGGTGTGAATATGAACAGGAAACATGATTGGAGCGCACATATCAATACGACCACTAAAAAAGCAAACTCCCCTTTAGGATTCCTAAAAAGTAACTTAAACAAGTGCCCGACTGAAGTTAAATCCACGTGCTACAAAACAATGGTCAGACCTATTTTGGAATACGCATCAACCGTTTGGTGTCCGCATAAAATATCTTATGTCAAGCAACTTGAAAAGGTCCAACGTAGTGCTTGCTGCAAGATTTTGTACCAGCGACTACCGCCGCGCCGTACATGTAGTGTAACAGCCATGTTGAAAGATTTCAACTGGCCTTTTCTTCAAACAAGACAAGATAATGTTACGCTCACAATGTTCTACAAAATGATCCACAACTTAGTAGACATCCCCACAGATCAATAACTTATTCCAATGGTCAATACACGAACACGATGAAGAACTCACTACTTTTGTAACACACCTTGCACCTTTGTAATTTCAACATATTTTTTTGTTCAGTATATATTGTGTTTGCCATACGACAATGCCAGAAATGGTCCTGTATGATGTATATATAAATAAATAAATTTGATTATTTTTTACTTCAATAAAACTACATTTATCTTTATGTTCTTCTGTCATTATACAGTTATAAACTTACCTATTTTTATGTAATTTGTTTTTCAAACCGCATAGTAAAATACAAATGATTTTACGTTCAAAACAAAACAATGCTATTGCACAATAATATGATATATTGTATATTTCCAATGACATTGATCACTCCTGACATATGAGTTGTATATATATTGATATTCTATATAGTGTACTAAAAAAGTATAGGATTTTTGAAGGTTTTTCTAAAAATGTATTATGATACATTTTATTATAATTTAAAAATACTAAGTATAAATCATTTACAATACTACTTTTATTCCTCGTTTCTGACTCCAATATAAGGAGTATAGGGCCATTCCAGGACGACTGCCAGATGGAAACAACCACTTGAAATATGTGCCACTATTTATTTCATATTTTGGAGACTACAACGCTTTTTTCTATACCAATTTTATTCAGTACCTTGTTCCTTGTATCTACAATATAGGGGGTAGGGTCATTCAAGGAAATCTCCAGGAGGGAAAAAACACTTGAAATGTCTGTCACTATTTATTTCATATACCTACAGAAGTCAATAACGCTTCTTTATAAACTAATTTTATTCAGTACCTCGTTCTTAATATCTAGCTATTTCATATGGGTACTTTGGGGAGCTTCTGGGATCCAAACCAACCCTCCCACACTGGCTGATGTCTATTTCAGAAGTTTTGAAACCATTATCTACAATTATAGGGGTTCACTGTTGGTACCTCGTTCCTCATAGCTTGAAGGTGCTAATTGTGGGTATTGCGTATAAAAGTGCAACTGTTTTATATATGAGTACAGATCTCCGTAGTTAAAAATAATTTATTGTTAAATGCATGTTTTTGTTTTCAAAAAGTTTGCTTATTTGACTGTTTCTTCATTATTAACCAGATTGACATCGAGGAAACCTATTTGGAGAAGATCCAACGTCTTGAAGATGAAAACGTAGAGTACGAAAGTAGAATCCAATTGTTAGAAGATCAACTACACCAGAGACAAATCGGCGGAATTCAGGTAATCGAAATGGTCAATTGTATACAGTTAATTCGAGATAACGAGATTATATTTACATTCTTATTCTATTGTTTATAGTTTATATTATAGTTATAATGTATAAATAAAATTTTATATTTCCACAAAATGTAAATGAAATTATTCATCTCAACAACATTTTTTTTAAAATAAAATATTACTTTAGTTTTAAATGAATTTTATACACTAAAACAATTAAAAATCTTTAACTTTTGTCGTTTAAAGTCATTAATTTTGTTTCGCAAACCATCGGTTGCTGGAAATAATCATTGTTGAATATTTCTTCTAAACTGCAGTAACAGTAGGCAAAAAATATGTATGATTGCAAAAAAAGCTCACCTTATATTAAATTGATGTTTTGTTGAAAACAAAATTTTGTCATCTTAGAAATACAGGGACTGTTAGAGAATATTTACGTAATGTAATTATTTTATTATATAATATTTAACTTATAAAAACTTAATTGATTTAAATTACTTATTAAATGTTGTATAATGACATTGTATTGGAGTGTAACAAACATCAAATAAAATATAATATTTAAGCTTATTATATAACACAAGTATACACGCTTTTAGAATATATAAACTTTCTGTTAAAATTTCGGCACTCATGTATGAGTAAATGTATGAGTTAGAGTAAGAGTAAGAGTAAAAGTAAGAATATGAGTATGAGTACTAATAAGAGTATGAGTATTATTATGAGTATCATTAAGAGTAAAAGTAAGAGTACAAATAAGAGAACAAATATTAGTAAAAGTAAGAGTAAGTAAGTAAAGTAAGTAAAAGTAAGAGTATTACTTCTTTACCATTTAATATATTTTAGCAAAAGGTAGGTATCCAAAATAAATTAATAGATTTCCACTTAGTTTGTACCTATTTTTGTTAAAATATAGTTATTTTTATTTAGTAATGAAAATAAAGTAATTTGCGTTTTGTATGTATTATATAGTTGCATATAGGCCGAATATATGTTTTACATATAATATTACATTAGGTTATGTATAAATAAATTATTTATTTATATAATGTAAGAATTATTAATTTTATTTAATTTCCTTTATTAAGAAAAAAATATGTGGCCCATTTTTCTATTACGGTTATTATGTTATACAATACTATATATATTCACATTTCTTTATTCGTTATAATAATTAATATAAATTGCTAATTTGTAAACTATTTTAAACTATTTTATTTTTCTCTATTATTATTGATTTTGTTTGTTATTCCATTGGTAACAATTTCGTTTTATACTTAAGATAACATTTATTCTGTGCGTGTTGTACAATATTATTTAATAATTTTTTAAAATTATGTTATCATTATGCAGCAAACATATATTAATCTATTTTAACAACCAAGAATATTTTTAATAACTTTCTATAATACATAAAATATTAGAAAAAATCAATTAAAATATCATCATTATTTCACTTACTTAGAAAAGTTTATATTTAAGTTCTATATGTGCACTTCATATATATTATATAATAAACTGCAGCACTGTCCATGTTTAAAATACAAAATCTAACCATTAATGTAAAAACTATAAACAATTATTTACAGTAAATTTGAAATTTTCAAATTATTTTTGTGTATTTTTCAAGTGAGCTCAAATTTTTTTATTTTAACTTTATGGAATGTAAGCTTTGGCATTTTATATGATATTACTACTAATATTTTAGTAATCTATGTAATGAAAGATTGCTACGGTAACTAAACGACATGACCCCCTACCTTCGTACCCCCCTACCCCCCTAGCCCCTACCTCCACTACCTCTCTTACCCCCTACCCTCTCACCCCCTACCACCTAATCTCCTATGGTTTTATGTTTTATGTTTTTTTCCACATTTAATTGATATATTTGTTTTACATTTAGAACATAGTAATAGAACCTCTCATAGAAGATGCTGATGACTTTTAATGTAGGCATTCAAAAGAATTCTAAAACATGCATGTAGTTTATTAACTGTTGTAAAATAAATAAGTTATATTTCTCTTGTTGACTATTGTATCGTAAACTTTTTATGTAGCCATGATAAAATAAATGTGTAATAACTTCGATTGAATTAAGCATCACTAGTATTACATTATTAGAAAAATACGCACCAAAATAATAATTTAAATACAAAAAATAAAATATTTTAAAACGAACAAAAACATATTTAAAAACGAACAATAAATTAATATAATAAAATAATATACACAACTAATCTAATATATAAATATATATACAATGTAATCAAATCTGATGGCTGAATATGGAAATAAATCTAGGTCAGGTTGTGTTATGCTTATCAAGGAGAGATGTTTGCATATGTTCCCCATGTCATTCATCTCATATAAATTTATTAGTAAACAAAAATATGTATACTGAATTTTTGACCTTGGGAAAGTTTTAAGGAGGTTTGAAATATAATAATACAAATGTATAAAATGAATACATAAATAAAAGACCTCGCTCCGTAATATTTATAAAAAGATAAAATGTAAAATTATATATAAATAAAGTTAAAATTAAGATAGTTCCCGTGTCATTATATATATATAACTTAGAAGATTAAAAAAATCATAAAGCTGTACGATATTTTCACAGCAGCGAAATAAAGAACAGATATCAAAAATATAATAAGATAAAAACCTAATAATAGAGATCAATATATAGATGGATATAATAACATTTACGAAAAAAAAATGATAAAATAATTTTTGTGATCGTCATGTTTTACTTAAAAAATATGTTTAAGTAAAAATATATATATTTTTAAATGTAATAAATTGATAACACGTTGAATTTAAAAATAATTCTGGATTAATATAATTATTTTAAAGTACAATCTATATATCAGCTGAGAAAACATTTATAAGCAACGTGCAATATCTTATGAATAACTATCTCAAGAGGAATAAGCTTATATTGAAATATATTGAATAAATAAAAATAAATTCTGCATATCAATTAAAGTTACATGTGGTGTCATATTTTCATTTCAAGATAAGTTTAAGATTTTAAAAGGATTCATTTTAATTTATATTTAATCTCATGAAACTGAACCGGTTTTATAATTTTCTGTAAGTTAAAATTATTAAATTGAGATTTTAAAAAATGCACTAAGGGTAAACCGCAGGTTATAAGGAATTTATTTTGGTAAAATTAATGATTTTACAGGGGTGGAACTCAGGACTAATAGTATTTTAGGATTTTATAGGATTAAATTTTATGATTTTAGTATTTATAACGTAAACTGTGCGATTTTATTATAATTGGTATATAAGAATCAATTCAAGCACATATAAATAGATCATAACTCATGACTATAAATAGATCATGACCCCCCCCCCCCTTTCAAACCCCCCCTCCTATTTTATTATGAGGAAAAGTATAAATAAAGAGGTCTTC
>JAUZND010002990.1:0-12517 GCA_034780555.1 Coelogynopora nodosa
TGTAGTTTAAAATAATGTATTGATTCTATGGATAGCATTTTTCTTTGATATCAAGTGCGCGAACTTATTGAACCCCCAAAATGAGAAATAAATGTGACACACGTGCTACACCTTACCGTCTTGTCATGCATTGTTACCATTCCAAAAACCGTGACGTCATTTTAAGACAGACACATAGTTTTAATAAAGTCATCGCCATTTCTATTTTTAAAGTAAATATTGATGTTGAACTACAAAATGATGTAATAAATATACAGAAAAAACTTGTCCAAACAGCTCAAAATTGGACCAGAATATGTTACAGACCAGCCTGAATGCCATAATTGGATAATTTTTTGGAAATGTCTTTGTTTTTAATTTTAGAATGTTTAGTATGCATATTTTCATAATTATATGTTATGCAAATTTTACTTTTTTACTAGAAAATAAAAATATATATATACAATATATGTAATTAATTTTGCTGACATTATTCTTTCTGCACTTTAACGGTGACAAACTATAAAACGGTACAATTAACGGTACTATATATTAACGGTATAATTATGAAGTAGTATTTTTCTCTAGACGAAAACGAATCCAGTTTTCTATAATTACGTGGTGAATAGTTTTTTACTACATTAGCAGATTCTTTTTGGTACTTTTAAACACCCGTATTAATAAGTTACCGTTTGGCCACACCAGAGGATTTAACGTTATTATTCTTCCGGTAGTTAGAAAGCTAAATTATCCTTTTTCGTTCGGAAAAAAAAGTGCCATAAATACCGGTGAGCGCTTAATTCTCAAAGTAAAATACTATATTCGAAGGTTACACGTCAAAACGTCACCACGACAAAGCGTCACCAAATTCATAACTAAAAAAATCAATTTCAATAGAAACGGTTGTTTATGTATACAAACGTATATCAATATAATTAATAAATGGACAAATAGATAGTCCCCCTAGACGGACGAACATCAGAATCATTTTTATTTATTATTAAATATTTTATCATGGTGACGTTATATCGTGGACAGGTGACGTTTTGTCGTGACACCTATTCGGTTCTGCTGAAATAGAATTACTAATAAAATATCTTCATATCATAATGTACATTGTAAATGTAATTGTGAAAATCTATATCAAAATATAACAGCCAACTATATGAAAAAAAATTATTTACAAAAATAAATGGTACAGTTAAAGAGAGTTAGTGATTGGTTAGAAGGTTTTTCAAATATAAGCCCGTAGCCTAATGTTAAAAGGGTCATTCGTGAGGTATCTAATCAGGGGACTTTTTATTTGTTCGTTTATGACGTCAAAGGGCATAATCCCCAAAACATGTGATTTGTTAAACTTTTAAACTGATTTTGTAAAACATTGTAACATAATATTACGTTTTCATCGGACAATAATTCATTTTACGAATCAAATAATAAACCATAAAAAATAAATACATTTTATTAAACTATGTAGCCTACTACGAGCGTTAGTAGTAAATTATTATTACTATTTCATATAGTAGAAATTTGACCAGGTCCTGTAGTTAAATATTAATTATAATTTTCCATTAATTATTAGGAGATCTATTTATATTTAATTAACTATAACTTTTTAAGCTATCTGTTATTATCTATAAGATTCCGTTTTATTGAATCATATGTGTCCTTTTTCTTAAAAGAGTACATCATATTTTCAGTTGGTTTTTTAAGAATAAACAGTTTTATTTAATCATTCCATGCATTTTTTCCAAAATGTGTTATTAGTTGGTTGCCACTTTTAATATTAAAAAATATATATTATTATTATTATTTCACGAAATTTACAAACATCCTTAAAAACCGATATAAATATACAATCATAATGTTCAAAAAATTGTTTTCTGATAAAAAGGCCGCAATATACTAAAAAATAACATTCGTCCGAAGGTTACACGTCAAAACGTCACCACGACAAAACGTCAACAAATTCATAACTTTTGTAAAAAATTAATTTTAATACAAGCATTTGTTTATTCGTATCAATATAATTATTAAATTTGACAAATAATTAGTCCCCCTAGACGGACGAATATCAGAATCATTTTTATTTATTATTATCTATTTTATCATGGTGGTGACGTTTTGTCGTGACACCCGTCCGAACGGATCGAACAATCCAGGCTACGGGTTTCACTTCAAGGTATATAATACATGAAAAGTTCCTACAGTAATAAATTATCTACACTCAATGAAATACGTCGATATTTTAATTGAAGTTTCATACGATATCATAACTTGAAAATACAAGTTGCATTCTGTAGTGTATGTACTGATGATTTCCAGAAAATCTGAAAAATAAAATGAAAACATTAAATTAACATTTGTATTAAATTTCGCAGTCAGAAGTCCGAAGTCAGATGTCAGTAACAAAACTGTATAACATGTATGAAAGAGTAATCTATTATGTATCCAAATGTTTTGTAAGGTATATTCATTTTATCTTTAATTTAATCCTCAAGTACGTAGCTGCTCTCTTAATTGTCGCCATGGGAGCATTTACGCAGACACACTGTTCTTAACTGTATCTTTCAACGTATAAAAAAAGATGTATAATAACAATAATTATATACAGCGTCTGGATATGCAAAATATAGTAAACATTTTATTTCATAATAAAGAAATAAATGAAATCAAGATTTTACTGATTATTTTAAGTCATTGTCTAATAATAATTTTTTTTAATGTGCCATATTTGTATAAGCTGCAATTCCATTATCTAAATGCTATATTTCAGACGCAAACATTTCGGACCGTCGTCATTAAAACTTAAGACCCTCAGCGGCGTTTTTAATCTGTTTCACATTACAGGCAACTGTCACACTTACCTTATATAACAAACATAGAAGCGTTTATAAAAATATAAAACAAACCGCCCCGACCTGTATCCGCTCCTGATTAAGTTACACTGCACTCTGTAATTTAAACAGAAATCTAAGCGTTCTGTGCATCGCATCGCACCGCATCGTATAAAATAGTGAATCATTTCTATTGAAAAGACAAAAATGAATTTCTTTTTTCGAACTTTGAAATAAAAATGTTCAATGACTAAACACAATAAGGAGGCCTATATATAGTTTTTTTAACTTTAAAAACGCGGCAATGAAATGAAAACACTCATTCTTATAGTATTTGATATTACATACTTAGATATATTCTGAGAATTTTATTTTTTAAGTAAGCTTGAAAAAAATGGATGGTTAGCAAATTGAGTAATTTTTACAACACAATATTCTTAAAAAAAATAGTTAAATGATTGGAAATTCCAAATAAACATAAAAAATACAAAATAAATTAAAATAATAAATCAAAATAGATAATACAAAACCCACCGGTTATACAAAGCTTAAATTTCATATTAAGAAATTCAAGCAGTCGGATTCGTCGATTTTTCATCCTTTTTTAACGATTTTTTCTCCATCTCATAGCGACGCCTCTTTTCACGAATTTGTTGTTTCATTTTGAGAATTTCCTCCGCTAAAAATGTTTGAAAACTCAAATCAGTCGATTTTGTCGGCCATGTAACTTATAATTTATATAAATGAGTTAAACTTATTATTTATGTCAATCTCAAAGTATCACTTCGAGGAATCTATTGTATAGAGAAAAACATAGCAACCAGCAAATGAAGAAGATAAGAGTTAATTCTCCTAATATTTATATTTATGGTTATACTTATGTTTTAGAAATATTTTAAAGTATATAATATAATAGTTTTTCGTATTATTTTAAAGTGTAAGTAGAGCGGTACATTGAATTAATTACTGTTTTTAAATTGTTTACATTTAAATTGATTACATTTAAATTGTTTACATTTAGATTGTTTACATTTAAATTGTTTACATTTAAATTGTTTACATTTAAATTGTTTACCTTTTAAATTGTTTACATTTAAATTGTTTACCTTTTAAATTGTTTACATTTAAATTGTTTAAATAAATTGTTTAAATTTATATTGTTTAAATTAAATTGTCTAATTTTGAAATTACTTCAAAAATATATTGTATGCCTGTAAATTATTTAAACATGGAAAGCTTTGAACGGGTTTAGTCGGCAAATGTAAATGACTTCATGGATTTTTCTAACAATGGAATGTTTTTTAACATGCAGAATGATATATTTTTGATGTGAGTGGATCTGCGTTGATTGAATTATACCCTGTGCTGCTGCAGTTTTATTATTCTATATTTAAATGGACCTTTTAAGCGCTACTTTAGTTGGGTGTCGATTTCTAATAAGATTTCTCGGAATATATTCTTTTTTTACATTTTATTTTCTTACGTTCATCACGTCTTGTGTAGCATTTTAACAGCATATATATATATATAATATGTACTTTCAAAATCATGTTAAAGTCATTTAAACAACGTAGAGACGACCATGTGGTTAGATAAAAAGGGCGGATAGTCAGTTAGCGCACAAAAATGAAGCGAACAGATTACACAAGACAGGTCAGGTGCGACAACCAATAAGCTAGAATAATGCCTAATTGTATGTTAAATCAGTGAAATATACAAATGTTAGCAAACCTTTATGAATTGGAAAGAGGGTAGCAGCTAAGAAGACTAAAAAGAGAACTTTTGTTGTAAATAAGTGAATAAAGGGACGATATATTTAAAGGAATATAGTTTATATAGCTTTATAGTTTATATAGCGTATATAGCTATATTAATGAGGAAGTACTTAATTTCCACATTCTCTCCTCCACACGTTTTACTTTCTCAAACAAAATTAGTATTTAATGTTTTGGCATTTGTTCCATTATGCCCTATTATTTTCCATCATGTTCCATTTCTTACGTTATGTTTCTATTTGTTACATTGTGCTCAATATGTTTTATTTGTTTCATTATGCTCAATATGTTTTATTTGTTACATTATGCGCAATATGTTTGCTACATTTTGCTCAATATGTTTTATTTCTTACATTATGCGCAATATGTTCAGTTTGTTCCATTATGCACGCCCGTAACAGCCGGATGATCCATTATTCACGTCCGTAAAACCCGTATTTTCCGTTATACATGCCCGTAAGACAGGCATGTTCCATTGTGCAAGCACGTAATACTTAAATGTACCATTATGCACACCCGTAATACCTTCATGATTTATTAATAAAATCATTTATTAGCAGTAATATGATAATGAATTTACCCGTTCTACCTTCTTTAGCCGCCTCATATTTACATTAGTAATTGGAAATAAACCACTATTTTTACATTATGATTATTAAAGGTATAACCACATTTTATGATTCTACTGTCAATTTTGAAAATCAATGTTTTTTCTTTTTTTATCAGAAAAATTAATTTTAAACTTATTCTTATTTTCTCAATTTGAAATATATATATATATACATATATCTCATTTATCATAAAAGATGGAGAAAGTGGAGTGTGTCTTGAAATCTTTAACTGTATTAGTAAGACGCCAAGCGGTTGCAAATATTGAATTAAACTCACCAGTGGTCACTATAGAGAGACGGGCAAAAATAACGAAACACAAGATTTGTTGAATAACATTGGTATCATAATTTTTTTGGTTTTTAAAACAAATAAATATGGCGGAACGGAGGGTTCAGCGTGGAAATCTCTAAGATTTCCTATTTAAATGAGGTTTACCTGGTAAATCTCTAAGATTTACAATTTGAACGAGGTATACTTTGCAGACCTCGACGTTTGCAAGGTTTACCTCGTTTACCTCGAGGTCTGCAAGGTTTACCTCGTTTACCTTGAGGTCTGCAAGGTATACCTCGTTTAAATTGTAAATTTTAGAGATTTCCACACTGAACCCTCTGTCCGCCATAAATAAAATTAATAAAACGAGTCACAAATTTCAAACTCTCGGAATCTTCCGTTCCTGGATAACAACTGCAGTGCTTATAGTTGAAAGTTAGTGACCATTATTGGTTTTGTTTGGCATGATATACATTCTTATTTACGGCGTGTTAAATATATAAACAGACTATTAAAATATTAATAAATTGTAAACATTAATGACAATAAACAGCTAAGGCCTCATTTTTAATCCGAAATGCAATTTACATACTTGCAATTGAGTGATATTTTTTTAATAAAATTATTTCATTTCCTAAAAAGCGTTGCCTATCAGACAGTAATTATTTATTTGACACTGAATAACCAATTATTCGTATGCAGAACGTATTTACTCCTTAATTAAATTTGATTTCTTTGACAAATAATTTTTTTTTTTAATTTTGAATTCTTGAATTTGTTGTTTTTATGTAAAAAATAGTGATAATTTTAATACAGTCTACGATACAACTATTTAATTTAGTTGAATCGGAAAAATTATAATCCAATATGAAACACGTAATTTCAGTATTATGTATGTGACACTTATAAATATGAATGAAGTGTCTATTTTTTCAGTTTTCACTTAATTTGATTTTCTAAAGATGTACAAAAATCTTATTTTTTTTAAAATATCGATTACCCGGCCGAAATAAAACAAGAGACGTGTATTTCTTTCGAATTCACAAAGCTATCTAGAAACCTTATCCAGTACAAACCTACCCAGGGGGGGAAAGGACATAGAAAAAAGAGAAAAAAGAAGGTAGAGGAAGAGGTAAAAAAAGAAGGAGTACTGGAAAATAACTTCCTGAACAAAACTGGTGATTTTATTTTTGAAAATTAAATTTAAATGTTAGGAAATGGCCTTTTATTTTTTGAAAAACAAAAACGATATACAACAGTGGATTTATAATTTTGTGCTTTTAACTGTAATTAACTGAATATTGATTTTGTTTGAAAAGCCACATGTTTTAATTATTATTAAAAGAATCACGTAATTTAATTAGTTATAAGTTTCTGACAACGCTATCTGCGTTTTCCACACCGGTGCTGAAAAATGTGTGGAACATTTTGTTAATTCCAATAATAATAATAACAATTTTAGCAACAATAGTGTCGATACTTCGTAGGCTGAAAACCTACATGCGTAGCACAACTGGTTATCAAAAGCTACATTTTCAAAGTGGTTGTTAAAAAAAATACAACAGAAATGTATTACCTTTCATCTTGTCCTTGGGTGGCACCAGAAATACGGAGGGGATCTCGGCGTTACAGTTCAGACAGGATCGATGGGCCACCGCCTGGATCTCCTTGGGGGTGAGCCACTCCCCTGTGAAGGAGGGCTTGTGGCAGGCGGGACAGAGCAGCTGCCGCTCCAACCAGATCCCTGTAGGGGGCGGAGCGGCGCGGCGCGGGATTTGTGTGGGCAAAAGACGCGGGTGTTATCACTCAAATACGCGGCAGTTGTCCGATTTTTGATAATTGTTTACATCAATGAATAGGATAAATAACAACAGTTAACATTAAATATAATAGGAGGTAGAAAATAAATGCATAAACAAATTAAATGAGTCTTTAGATTAAAGTCTGTTTATTTATTCGTGCTAATATATTTATAACATAGTGTTGCTTATTAGATCATAAAATGTAGGAATAATAATAATAACATTTTTAATCTCATCTCATTAAAATATCCATATCATTAAAATAAATATGTCAAATTGTAAAAGTTATGAAGTATTTTTTAAAGTTATTTAAAATTTTTCAAATTATAAAAGTATACGTCTAAAATAATTAACTATTTTAAATGTCATTAAGCAAATTCGTGTTAAAAGATATCCCCTGTTTTGTGTTTATAATTTTGAAAATATGTCTAAAGTAATTGTTAATTTATTAATTTTCCAATTAAATTATATACTCTCAAAGTCATTGCAAACAACGGCTATTGGTCACAATTTAATTAAAAGGGCTTTTGGAATAATTCTAAAAAACTGATAATTGCTGTCGACAGACGTCTTGTCACGTGATCATTATCTATTAGAGTTGCCAATCAATAGTTATCCTTCAATACCTTCAAACAATTAAGGTTTCATTGTGACCATGAGGAATACATTCTACATTTTAATGAAATATTCAGCAATTACTCAAGACTCTTTGTTGTTGCGCAATTCGTTATATTGTTGAAAATAATATATAGGTAAGTACTTTATAGGTTATAAATATAAATAATATTTCCTTATTAGGGATATCCCCAGATTTCAATATATTATAAACGGTTATCTTTAAAAATATATGGTGATATCTAATTCAGCGACTTTCAATCAGTCTAAAAGATCAGCTTTAAAATCAATCGAATGAAAGCTACCTAAACTAAATAATCAATACCCAATTCTGACTAGAATCCAGAATGTTTCAAACAAACAGTTTTGAAAAATGTTATTTTGTCCTGAACCAATCTAGGGGGGACCTGATGAATCATGCGCACGAAACCATCCATAACATACTACTTGTTTCAGTTTCAGATTTTTACTTTGAACATTTTATAAAATTAAAATCAAAGATCATCGAAAATGTCATAAATCAAGTTGTCATAACCTTCAAAAGTCCAGCGTTGAATCAATATAATACAACAAAATTACAGTTACATTATAAACACGGTATGAGATATGTTAAAGATGAATTTATATTTATAATTAATTTTATATTAAACGTCTTCGTGACATGTCATCGTTATTATTATATTCAAATAAATTGAGAATTATTAAATATTGAACTTGATCGATCCTTTGTATATATGGTTGCAATCTCTTCATTAAATGATATTTTATTATTATTTATATTTTATTTCTATTAATTGTAGAATTCAAATAAAAGTTTTAATCCAATATAATATTATAATTTGTCATTAATATTATTGTTTAAAAAATTATTTATTAATTCTCACATTGGTTTACTTTTTTAACAATGATGACGTCATCAAAACCTTCATTTCGTTATATTGAGTTATTGACACTGTGGCTATTTATTAAATGTGGTTGTATGATTTTCACTGGTAAAATATTGTATTACTTGAATTTTGTTATACAATTATTATTCTCAAAATTGGATTGCATGTAGGTTCTATGTTCTTTGAATTATTAATGTTATCATGATTCGTTTTATTAAAATTCTAAATGATGCCAAATTCGATGTTGTCAAAATCAACAGTTCCGTTTTAAGAATTTTTAATTTTTATATATTTATTTAGTTCTGCAGATGCAGATTTGAGGTTGTGAAGTGTCACGGTTATATGGTCCCCCCCCCCCTTCCCCTTCCCCCCGTCTTTCAGAAACACGGTCACCCACCCACCTGGATAGTTGTGGAGTATCTCCTCAAATTTGCGCAACAACGGAAGCAGGCTATTCCAGAGGAACTCCGTTTGCGACTCCGGCGTGTCGGCGAACTCCAATTTCATGACCCGCGCGAGTTCCGGATCGAAGCGTGCTGAGAACTGGACCTCGAGGGAGCCGTCCTTGCGCACCCGGCGCAGTAGGCGCAGCACACAGGGCTGCAGGAGACTGCGCATCTGGACGCCGTGCTTCCAGTGACCCAGATAGCGAAGCTGTCGCAGTTGAGACATGTCAATATTATTAGAGACACATATGCTTATTTGTATTTGCCGCCGTTGTGTAAATGTACTAAAAAAATCTTCAAGTTAAATCGTCTATTAAAAAACATATCGTATAAAAACTAGATTTAGTATTTTGACTGACATAAGCTGCAATGGATGTCCTTAATTGGTGTCACGACAAAACGTCCGTACTACAAAACGCCACCACGACATAACATCACCATGATAAAATAGATAATAATAAATAAAATGATTCTGATATTCGTCCGTCTAGAGGGACTAATTATTTGTCCATTTAATAATTATATTAATACGAATAAACAATCGTTTGTATTAAAATAATATTTTTTATTTATGAATTTGGTGACGTTTTGTCGTGGTGACATTATGTCATGGTGACGTTTTTACGTGTAACGCCTTAATTATTGCTAGTTATTAGTGTGATAATTGTAAATAATTAAGCATAATACATATAGCACCACACGTAATTTGCTCACCTTGAAGGTCTCAAAATCGTGGAAGTGAACAACAGACCGATCAAAGATACCGGTGGGAACGATACGATGGAACTGGAAGACAACTGACACTCCCCAGCCCAACTGACCCAATCGTTGCCACTCTTTGACACACGAGGTCGGCGGCTCTTCTGTCTTTCGATGGGCTGGCAGGACCACACGCGGCAACTCCTTGCTCACCGAATCGGGGAATGCGCTCACGTCACGCATCTCAACATGCTCCCTAGCAACAGCAGTAGCAGCCTTCGACTGCTGTGTTCCGTTGACGACAGTTTGCTCCGCCACCACCGCATCTTCATCTCCTTCCCTCCCACCACCGTCACCATCTTCATATTTGCCGGCGGCTATGTCAACTTTCCGCTTCTCGAGGGACGAGTAGAGTGCGAGGGGCGACAGGGTGTAGCCGCCCTCTTTGGCCCGCTTGCCAATCGGGTAGCCCAGCTCCAGGTTGAGGCAGATGTAGCGGAGAATTCGGCCGGTACATGGCCCACTGAGGGAGCGGCCCCAGAGCGCCAGGGCCAGCTCGGGATCGAGGACACCCTCGTTGACAAACTCCTCGACAACCTCAGCGTAGCGTGCAAAGGTGGACAGCTTGGTGAATCGGCGCCGAATTTCCAGCGGGTCGGCGGGATTGGTGAGGAAGTCGTGGAGATCCGGCCGAAACAGGCTAAAGAGACATTCACAGAGAAGTGGAACTGAGAAAACAATATTCTCTCTAAGGTTGGGATTTTCCTCAATCCAAAAGGCTTTTCCCGTCTCGTGGAGAAATTGTGAAATCGTCCTGGCAACAGTACGGAGTCCGAACTTGTTCTGTATGAGGTCGGAAAAGAAGGCGAAGGTTGTTACCGGGTCATCAGAAGCACGGTCTTCAAAATGGTTCTCAACGTCAACCCACAAGGAAGGAACAATTCGCATAACTAACGGGAAAGTCTCGGCTTCATCTGCTATTTCAATCATCAATTCCTCAAATCGCTCAACCCCGGTCATATTCTTGGCGCTTGTAATAATGGTTTCGGGATAAAGAATCACCTCAACCTCCTTAAGCTGTTGAAAATGTTTGTACTGGTCTGTAAGCGCAGCCGAAATCTGCGGCATGCCTTCAATTTTCTCAATTGCAAGGTCTATGTCGTCCATGTACTTTTTAATATACGCTTCGGTGTCGCGTTTGGCCAGCTTCATCATTTCCGCAGCGGCGTCGGCACTTTCCATTTGATCAGCCTTTGTGCCAACTAATAGAAGCACCAATCTATTGTTGCGAGCTATCAACATGTCTATCCAGTGACCGACCTTCTCGTGAAAAGTTTTTGTCGTATATTTCAACAATGGGACAGCAAGCATTATTAGTGCCGGCGATTGTATGAAGTTGTTGCTAAAATATTTATAGTAAGGGTCACCGGAGAAATCCCAGCAAGAAACTGACAAAGTTTTGGCCCCAGGTTGTGATGGATCCGTTTCAAAGATCATGTCATACACTTCCATTCCTTGTGTGCTCTCATCTCCATAGGTAAGTCGTTTCTGCTGATCAATTATTGTCTGCAAAAGACTGGTTTTCCCGGCACCGGAACAGCCAAACACGAAGACCTTTAATCCTTGATAGTTTTTACTCTCAATTTTCGTTTCGTGATAATACTGTACCATTGCTTTAAGACCGTTTTCGCAAATCTCAGCCGGGGGAAAAATCATGACGTTGTTTGAGATATCCAGGTTTTGACTTGTATGGTAGTCAATTCGCATAAGAAGAGCACCTGGAACAGTCTTAATTTTGTTACAACTGAGATCTAGATTTTCCGTTATACGCATCAACTGTTCAGGAAATCGGGTGAGTGAATTTTCCGAGAGATTCACCGAGAAAATTTTCCGTTTAGTACGACCTTTAATATTGAGCGCGGGAATACGATTAATACGATTGCCACTGGCGTTCAGACACTCAAGTTTAGGGAGCATGAACAGATCTACTGGTAGTGTATAGAGATTGTTTTCGGAAACATCAATCACACGAAGATTTGACATGAACTTAATACCCGAGGTTATGCTGGACAGCTTATTGCGGCCAATGTAGAGGAGTTCAAGCCGTTTTATAGTATAGAAGTCACGCGGCAAAATACTTATGGAATTCCCAGTGAGCATAAGACACCGAAGTCGCTTCAATTTATCAATGTTTTTAATATTTTGAAAGTGGTTTTCCTCAAGATTAAGCCGCGCCAGATGACGCAACCTTGCCCAACACTCGGGAATCTCCGCCAGCCGATTCTGGGCAAGACTGAGCTCTTTAAGGGTCGTCAAGTCGCCGAACGACTCGGGGAAACTGTTCGCCTTCAGCTCGTTCTTGTCCAGAATCAGACGCTCAATCACCGAAAACTTGGCGACCAGATCCCGAGGCAGCCCTATCAGCCGAGTCGCCGTGAGGTCGAGCCGCTTCAGGGACACGGCAATGCCCAGCAGGTGGTCCAGGTTCTCCTCGGTTATCTCGACCAACTTCAGGGTGACAGCCCGATCCCGGCGGGCCGAGGGTAGCCGCTCGGGCTGCAGATGGCGGGCCCCCTCGTACTCGAGCTCGGGCAG